>QFEN01000167.1:1638-16123 GCA_003316125.1 Auricularia polytricha
GAGACGAGCATATTGAGAGTGGGGATACACACGTGGGCGAACGAGCAGGGCAAGATCTATTGTTTTCTTTTTTGGCATCTGCATGCTTTCGTGACTTGATGTGGCCGAGGTAACTAGCAGGAAGTATGACCTCATGATCAAGTGAACATTTGAATTTCTGGCGTCCATATTTATCTGAACCGGGTATGGGTATCTGTCCAAAGGACTAAGAATGCGATCTCATAACATGAAAAGAAAACTCACAAAGTCTCTGTCGTTCCATATGGCGCTGGAGCCCATTTTCACTCGCTTGACTTCGCGGACTTCGCTGACTTCGAGGTCATCCGCAACGCGCTTTTGAGTGGTTGGGTTCATCTGGAGGTAAGAAGTAGATGTAATTAGAAAATGTAGATGTGAAAGCTGGAGATCTACGTACTTGGACAGCAGAGAATTGATTAAAATATTGTGGGGATGGGTGCGTTCGCAGTGGCAATAGGTGAAGTGGGTAAGTGATAGAGGATGAAAGCCACTGAACCAATATTTATACGCTTGTGGGGGACCGCTTTGAAAGTGTGGTTTCCACTGAGGGGACCTTCCTTTCAGGGAAGATTATGTGGACCACCATCATTCACTAAGTGGGACGGTGGTCTTTTTCTCGACGCATTAAGCTGTGTGCCACACTTGAGTTGTTCATTTTTGTTACAAGTCTGCGATGCAAAGACGAGAGGCGCGCTGTAGATGTTCTTGCCCTCCTGAGGCTAACAATCTGATCGAAGCATCACACCATATTTTCTGGCTCCGCGAACGGTTGAATAATCGTAGATCCAGGCCCTTTCGCACGAGCAACCAGATCCATCAGATCTCCGTGATTCGTGTCGGTGCCTTGGGAGAAACAGTCTACTCCGTAAACTGGTCGATAACAGTAAAACAGATCGAACCTATGCGAGGTACAGTGATTTGTCCATGTCGTCATGCAGAACTTGATGTACATTTCTCATATCACGTTCTAAACGCACGATTCACGCGACAGCTCACCAGCATCCAACTTAAGCTCCAACCTTTACGGGTAAGAATATTTTTATTGCACTTGTCTGAGTACTCACACTTTTCTTTGGTTTCCTGCTCGATATATCACAATGTCATGTCATAGATCGTGACATGAAATAGTTCTGAGCATTAATTTCCAGAACCACAAAACTTGCGGGCAATTGCCATCTTGCAACACTGGTCGATGGAAGCAAATGCGTGCTTTTGGACCCTACAACTGATATCTTTTTAGTGAATGTGTACGCGGTCGTGAAGAGTAACAAGACAACTTTTCTGACCCAGACGAACGGGCGATACGGTGAACAGTAAGAGCACAAATTTACTCATCGATATCACCGACTCCAGAGCGCGTGGAAGATCTCCATCGTTAAACAGTCGTCTCGGGCATTACTTTGCAGAGCCACGGCCCGCAAAACACAGCACAGTAGCGACATCCGCATACCCTAGTGTGGAGTCCAGAAGTCTGAATCGGATGGAGCGACAGCATACGCAAGAAATAACTGGCCATATAACTGTGTAATTGGTGGGCAGAAAGTGATACTGAGGAGGCATTTTTGATATCTGCCATCTACACCGAGCGCATTGGTATCTTTCGAAGTGCGGCCAAATATCGACCAGGTCATATTTCCGCTCGCGATCATTCGCGGTTCACCATGGAGGCGGAATAAAGGAGCGGGCAGGGAAGAATATGCTCACGTCAGGACAGATACACAAGTCAATGGAACACACAAGAGGTATGCGGTTCGAAGGTCTTCATTGATATTCCAGGCATGGATGAAGATCGATTGTCATATGTCACGATCCCAATGTTCTCCTGCGCCTTCATCTACAGCCTGCGGCGGTGTGCGCTGCATATCAACAACCCCCTGCGTCACGTTTATTGAGATACTCTCCGAGTCTGGGGCCATACTAACATGAACTCGGCAATGGTTTCAGGTATGGCGACAGTGGTGTAGACACGCTTTTGAATGAATTATAGACGTTGTCATCATCGTGTGGAAGGAAGGAGGCAGTAAACTGATTCAAGTTCGATTTCCGATAATATCCGAATCCCATGCTCTTGTTCACCGGTGACGTTTGCATTGGACGCAAAATATTTATTAATGTAAATTCAATAAATTAATTTAGCAAAACAAATTGGCTGAAATAAACTACGAATAATTGATTGGGGCGGCTGTCAAATGCCATGACCATGATGTGTGTTTCTCCAAGTCTGTTTAGTTCCTTTCACAGAGTTGACATTCGACCACAGAGAATACGACCAAGCGCGCGTCATCTGGATAGACGCCTACGTTGATATTGATGTAGTCTACCAACAGCGAAATCCCTCCCATTTCTCCCAAGGCTCAAGCCCGGTCTGGTTAGACAAGGCTATATTGAAGCGATGTCTGTAGTATCCGCGAGGTTGATCGATGAGTTGGCTTCTCGTGGGGAGGGAAGGGCGCAGATGGTGACGCATCGGCAAGGTAGTTGAAAGCGATTGTGTTAACCCACAACGAGACCGCCCTATTAACCTGAGTTTCGACGCCGACGTGCTGGATCCGAGCGTTGCGCGCACGGGGACATTGGTGAGTATTTTAATTTATTTGCATTTCTCCAGTTGGTGCCTTTTTTGAGTGGTATGAAGTCATTTGTCTGGTCTACGCACTGTTGGTGAGATAGTGCGCGCAGAAAAATCCCTTTGATGAGGATGTGTTTTGAAGAACAGCACATCATTCTCCATGCGTCCTGACCTTGCGGGCGCTTAGACATGTGCCACACGCGGGAAGATAACATGTCGGCTTGTGCAGGCCCTTTATACTGCGCTTGTCCTTGTTTCATTAGTAATATAACGCTTTGATTCATCATAGGAATGCCCAAGCATACGGCAGGCAGACGCCTACACAAATTTACGACTCAAATGTCAAGTCAAGGACTAGCACTAACCAAAATCCCGCAGGTGCGCGACGACCTCACATTCTTGCCTTGACCTTCGTTTTCATGCTCCCTTTTCGTGATCTGATATGTTCCACTTCACGCAGCACTTGCGGACACGGAGATCGTGCTCCAGACTATTACGCGGGGTGCTCATTTAAGATCATAATGGCCAACTGTTATGTGATAGAGAAGAGAGAGTTGTTAATGTGTGAAGATCGCATTCGATGTCCGCGTGGACCGTTCTTGGCTATCCGGAGACGCGCCCTTCTATTGGTGGTTGGACATGCATATCTTTCGTTTGTGTCAATAAGCACGCAATCTCTTGTTCAATGTGTTTATATTGATAAACCCTGTCAATTAGATTTCGAGTATGCAAATTTTGGAGGCAATGACTGCCGGCAGCATGTGGAAAAAAATTGTCCATACACACGAAGAACATGCTCAGCTGAAGGGGAAAGTACTCTAAAATTGGGATCCAGCGCGTCGCGCTCAATGTTTGTTTATAAATAACCCATTCCACTCTTCTCGACAATCCCTCTAATCGAACATCCCCGCAGCCGTATGGGGGAATATCCGGGTGGCATGCGTGTTGTACCATTGTTTAATCTGGTCGGTGGAAGCATTCCTTTGTATAACACCAAGCTGTGCTCACTTATGCCGCTTAGTCTGGGCAAAAGTTGTGGACGACAACACAAAAAAGGAAGTAATGTGTCCAAGACGCTTTGGAACGTCCACGAAACACTAAACGCTTGAGCACATGTAGTTGGGTCCCAGCAGTTTAAATACTGCCACTCCTGTCCCTCAACTCCTCATCAACATCCATCGCACTTTCCCTTCAAACATCTGCCATATAACTTGTGCATTGTGAGTTAATCTTGCACGCTTACTCCACCTGCTGTCACTCATCTTATCCTACCAAAGTATAAGGCCTGGCGCCATCAACAATACATCTCAAACATTCTATCATTGATCATGGACCACTACGCGACTCAAATGGGCCAAAGTTCGATCCCAGGCCAGTCCCAAGATGAGCCTCAAGCACAAACCCAACGTGCCGAACCTGTGCCTTTCGATATGTATGCCCATTCATCTCAGTACGCTCCACCTGGGTCGGTTCCCACAGCCTACGGAATGGCGACCGCAGAGTTCAGTGCTGGTATGGCGCAATATGGACAGCTTCCCCTCATGCCGGATATGATGGGGCCTACAACCGTTCCTTCTTCATTTGCAGCGCATTTCCCCCAGTCTCAGATGTTTCCAGGGCTATTGTACGACCCCTCCATCCCTCCTCCATTTGAACCCTATTTTCCCCAGCCTCAGATGGCCCCAGGGCCATCGTACGACCCCTCCATCCCTCCTCCGTTTGATACCTATTTGCCCCAGCCTCAGATGATGCCAGGGCCTCTTCCATTTGGAATCTATTTACCCCAGCCTCAGATGGTCCCAGGGACATCGTACGGCCACCCTATCCCTCCCCCGCAATCTTATGATGGGTATGCCCCGGGCCCCCAGGCTATGGGTGTGGTGCCGTCTTACTATCCCTCCGCACCCTCCACGGTACAGTCCTCTGATGGCGAACACCTCGAGCATGGAACCCTACAGGAAGCACGAGTAGGGAAGCGCAAGGCGGTGGATAGTGATGACGCGGGACGAGAGACTCGTACGAAGCGCCCACGTGTTCACCATGATATACCTCCCGATTTTGTGAGTCAATTTTATTTATTTAGTTCTGGTTATCTCACTGACAGCTCTTTCATCAGCAACAGGTCGTAAAGCGCGGCAAGGTCCTGTACAAATGCCCCCTTCCCCAGTGTGAAGGGACACGTGCAATGAAAAAAAGCAGCATACAGAAGCATATCGCTTCGAATACGCACAGTGGGCGCGTCGGTCAGTTTGTATGCGTAGACTGTGGCAAGGAGTAAGTACCACAAGTCTCTCAAATGCGACTGTGAAGCTGATTCGTTGATTTTTACTAGTTTAAGTCGCTCGGACTCTTTGAAGCGTCATTTCAGGTCTTGTGCCAAAACAAACAACTTCGCCTACGTCCCTCAAGGACCTGACGCTATTGAACCTGCCGCCTTCGTGCCACAGCCTCCCATGCCCCAAGGGCCATTCACATTTCAGACCGTTTGGGACCCACGCTCTGAATTGACCTCGGTAACCCCGGCTTCGGGGGAGTCATTGGAAGATTATCTCAACAGTTTGGAGCGGGACGCAGCTCCAGGATATCTTGATGGTTCGGCTTCGGGCGAATCATCGCAAGATTAGTTTCTTAAATGGTTTGAATTCGCACAAGGTTCCAGGACATCTCTTGGATAAGATGGACAAGTTTGCATTATCTCATCGTTTGGACTGCACAGCCGCATTATTCATTGTTTATTGATTACATATTACTTCACAGTCATTTATATTGCTCTGTCGTATCCGCAGGATCTTTCACTCATTACATCCCACATCACACTTATGATATATTACCTTATATTGCTCTGTCGCATCTGCAGCATCCTTCACTCATTACATCCCACATCACACTTATGATACGTTACCTTATATTGCTCTGTCGTATCTGCAGCATCCTTCACTCATTACATTTCACAGCATACTTTTGATATCCGATTCTTATGGACTAACGCTAGTATGCACGAACGTATCAATGCTACATCTTTCTTTAACCATGTAATGAAACCGTCTGAGCCTAAGGAATTCCAATGCAATTTATACTTCAAAGAAACCAGTAGGGTAACCGTGCATTCATAATGAGCCCGTTAGACTTGTACGACTCGAAAACATTGATGTGTTCACATGCCCGAAGCATATGATCACAATACTACTAACGCTAAAAATCTCCCCAGGTTTTCTTATGATAATCACAGTCACTTGATCCTGATGCTGTAATACATTGTACATCTGAATCTATACGGCTGTGATATATACATGATGATGAGACGACGGAATCGGAACGGCAGGCTTCTGTACAGTGTCTGGCTGGAAGTACTAAGTGGGACGGTGGTCATTTTGCTCGACGCATTCAGCTGTGTGCCACACTCGAGTTGTTCATTTTTGTTACAAGTCTGCGATGCAAAGACGAGAGGCGCGCTGTAGATGTTCTTGCCCTCCTGAGGCTAACGATCTCATCGAAGCATCACACCACATTTTCTGGCTCCGCGAACGGTTGAATAATCGTAGATTCAGGCCCTTTCGCACGAGCAACCAGATCCATCAGATCTCCGTGATTCGTGTCGGTGCCTTGGGAGAAACAGTCTACTCCGTAAACTGGTCGACAGCAGTAAAACAGATCGAACCTATGCGAAGTACAGTGATTGGTCCATGTTGTCATGCAGAACTTGATGTACACCTCCCATACCACCTTCTAAACGCACGATTCACGCGACAGCTCGCCAGCATCCAACCTGAGCTCCAAACTTCACGGGTAATAATATCTTTATTGTACTTGTCTCCGAGTACTCACACTTGGTTTTGTTTCCTGCTTGATACATCGCAACATCATGTCATAGATCGTCACAGAACTCGAACTCCCTAACTACAAAACAGGTCTGACCATTACTTTATTCTCCTGAACCACGGAACTTGCAGGTAATTGCCCATCTTGCAACGTTGGTCGATGTAAGCAAATCTGTGCTTTTAGTGCATGTATACGCAGTCATGAAGAGTAACAAGACAACTTTTTCTGGCCCGGACCAACGGGCGATACGGTGAACGGTAAGAGCGAAAATTTACTTATCGAAAGGAGGGAGTAAATCTGATTTAGGTTCGATCTCCGACAACATCCGAATCCCCATGCTCTTGCCGGCACCGGGACGTTTGCATTGGACGCAAATTTGTTGCGAGCACGACCCAACGCGAAGCTGATCCAGTCTAGTGAGCTTTTACATGCTGTTCATTACGCTGCTTGTCACTTCAATGCAAGAAACCTTCAATTTTCAGCTCATAGATTGTGATTCTAGTGATTTTCCGCACTTCTAAAGTTGTCACTGTCTCGATTGCATATCCCACTGTTTTGGACCGCCATGGTCATCCTTGCGACATGGCCCGCACTGGCCATAGCTGGTCATATTAGCACCCTAAAGTACTGGACGATGTGACCCATACGTCTAAAGCGGCATTCCAGACCTGGATTGTCAGGAGTTCCCACTAGCTCTTCACGCGTTTAATCGATGTGATCATATCATGGGGCTTTCCATCAAGTATAAGTCAAGATGACGCTATTAGCCGTATTGATATCTTATTCTAACAGTGATCTTTCGTGCTTGGTGGTCTCCGACCCTCTTATAAAGGTTGAAGGTTGAATTAATGCGAAGAAGTCAGACGCGGCATTGGTCCAGGTCACCCGCTGCGGTACTTTCTTTTGTGTACAGATGGCCTTACACGTTGGGCCACTGTATTCTCAGCGGCTACGAGTCTGTGTATGTTTTGAAAGAAGTCTGCTGCACGACCTCCGTCGCAGACGTTTTCAAGTGATATCACGATGCTCGTGCACTGGTTCGTACTCTGTCCAATCACTGTCCTGCCCTGCCTCGAGGCTGCTAAGCCAGAAGCAGCAGGCATTTTAGTCAGCCGGGACACCCACAGGCCTCCTCAAACTCTGGGCAGTGGGTATTCTCATAGAGACCTTTCATCATCAATTCAGGTGAGTAATGAGCTGTCTCAAAATTCATGTCTTTTAACGTCCTGTTAGTGCCACCGACCAACTGACGACATATTCATCTACAACCTTCAATAGTAGTCATGGGTGCAGAACAATCACAAATACAAGAACGATTACGCTCGCTAGCTGAACAAGTGGAGGCAGCTACGGGAGCGCAAGCTGCTCACGAAGAAGCCGAGCAGGCACGTGCCGCCCGCGAGGCACAGGCTTGCGAAGAAAGAGAGCAAGCCGCACGACTGGCACAGGAGGTTGAAGAAGAGAGGCGCAGACAGAGAGCTGCTGAAGAAGCTGCTGGACGAGCTGCCATCGTTGCCCAGCAAGAGCAGGAACGGCGACAGAGAGCCAGGGAAGAGGACAATAGGAGAATCCAAGCCGCGAGGGAAGCAGCCCAAGAAGCCATGCAAGCTCAGGTGCCTATCCCTGAAGAATATTCCGCTTTCAGAGCAATAATACAGCACACCGAGGGTTTCTTCCATGTCGCCGTCAGTGGGATCGCTGGTAGTGGCAAGTCGTCACTGGTTAACGCGTTTCGTGGCAAGCACAACATGGATCTTGATGCTGCCGCGGTTGGCATGAATAAGACCAATTTTGCGGTGGCCAGATACCCTGATTCACATCCATCTAGCCGCTTCGTCTGGTACGATGTTCCCGGAGCGGGTACCTTGAAGGTCCCCGATTGGAACTACTTCAACGATCAAGCGCTCTTCGTCTTCGACTGCATCATCGTCGTGATCAACAATCGTTTCACTGCCACTGACGTTGCTATTCTTTCCAATGCTAGGCGCTTTGGTATTCCCGCTTTCATCGTCCGCTCTAAAGCGGACCAACACATCAGGAACCTGATGAAAGACATAGGCTATGACAGTGACGACGAAGGCGGAAACAAGGCTAGTTACTTCGTGCGGGCGCGTGATCAATACGTCGATGAAACTGCCCGTAGCATCAAGACTAACCTTCAAGAGGCGAGGTTGCCTGATCAACCGGTCTACCTTGTGTCGAATGTTGCTCTACAAGCAGCTGTTACTGGTAGGACACCGAAGAAGATGCTGGATGAGGTCAAGCTACTTACGGATTTGGGAGGCGCAGCTCGGAGATACGCGTTGTGATACATTTTGGACCTGCAGATGTTGTCTACCTTTTATTGTATGGATCCTTGAATACACATGCTCTTGGTCTTTGTTCGTAGAAGTGTAGGGACGATATCACGATCACACACTGGTGTGCTGCATAAACATTCACGGTGTACAGCAAAACAATAGAACCCTCTTCAATAGCGCGATTTTCTTTAATTATATCGTGCTAGACTCGATTACCCGTCACTTATACCCCTTGATCTTATTCCTCGATCTCGAGGTCGTCCCAATCTGAATCACTTGAATAATAATCCGATTCGTCTTCCTCTGTCTTGGGGTAAAGGTCGATTGATTCCATGGCTGACGGTGACCTAAACTTGAGTAGTCCAAGGGTGTCAACTTTCCCCATGGAATCACAGAATTGCTGAATAGACCCCATAACATTGATCGGAAACTTGTCTGTCGAGGCAGCATCAAAGAACCACCGAATTGCAACTTTGTGGTGCAAGTCTGGCATCCATACATTGTCCTCAATACGATGCCATGCGGTTCCAGCTATGGATTCGTTCAGTAAATTTTCATCATTAACATAATTGAGCTTTAGGCGTACATGGGAAGAGACAAGTATCGAGGGTTGGGCATTTGTTGCCCCATATTTGGACCATCGTGAAGTCGCTTCTGTAGTCGGACAGAAAAGTAAAACCCGGTAGTTCTTGATGGCGTGCAACTTCGATACGTAATTGACTGAGGGATCTGAAAAAAGGAAGCGCTGCTTCGCACGCTTCGAGAAACTGCGTTCATAAACATCGAGAGCTTTCGGAGCACAACGAAAACTTACAGCTGCATTGGAATGGCGGTGTAGACCAGGTATCATCCTAGTGAATGTGAAGGCTCTGATCTTTGGCAGCAAAGTCGCGACATGCATCAAAATATCTCCATTCCAGTGAGGACGGCACAAATGAAGCTCAGAGAGCGTTGTACGATATCGAGAAAGGTGCCTGATATAATTCGGGATGTCTTCGTTGTCGTCCTCGATCTCTGGAGATAGCACAGATTGTATGGGCGCCTCCGGAGAAATTATGAACAGTAGAGGTTCGGGAAGGCAGACAGAATTCAGCGAGGAAAGGCGTATTCCACTGAATTCCGATAATGGAATGGACCTCAAATCACTCGGAGATATATGCAGCTCCTGAAGCTGCGGGTGTCTCCTGACGAACGAGGCGAGAGTACGGGGTTCCATTGTGGTGGCAAAGGAACGAAGGTTGGGGAACGCGCAGGCATCCAACGATAGGGATGCTCCACAGTAAGGAAACATTAACCGGATGCTTTCCACGTTGGTTGCGCAAGATAAGGCACGGGACAGTAGCTTGTAGAATGCGGATAAGTAGAGATAAAAGGGTCTGTTGGATGAATGAGAGTGGTTACACTTATGCAGGTTACGAGAGAGCAGGCACTTACCCTCCTGTGAGACTTGGGCGAGAGAACGCTATACCTGGCCACAGGAGAACTTTGCGAACAGAGATAGCCGCAGTTTTATTCGAAATGAGGACTTTGCAGATTTTTATCGTTTCACCGTTGCCCGCCAGGGCCAGACAGCGGTAGAGCCATCGCGTTGCACGAGGTCGGAAGCGATTTGACACGGAGCATAGGGAAAACAGTGTCCCCTTTGGTAAGAGACACGCTATTTCATCCAAAAGCTCGTCTGGGAGGTCAGTGATGGTGGGCATGATCCTGTATCCAGCCTCTCAAAAGAATCGAAGGTGGCAGTGCGCAAGCGTTGTTTGTTTCTGTTGAATTCTAAAGCCTTTGACCAACTCCGAATCTTTGATTCGAAAGAATTACCATCAAGTAATCTGAACGACAGGTATTTAATGCGAGATATTGTTTTCTGGCGTGCTGAGATGGATCGATATTTGCCGTGTCCTTGTCAAAATTGACTCCCGAGTCCCAGATATTGGACAAGCGCTTTCAGGACTTCGTGAATAAGGAAAGTGACTTTCAGATGCGTGCGGGATCGCTGCAAAAATCAAAAGTCACGTGGTAACGCGTTATTGACATGTATGTACTGTTTGTTGTTATGGGTCCAACTATTTGGTTCATGTTCAGTTGCTTAATTACAGGCTCTTCTATTCTGCTTTTCCTTGCACTTTAAGACTGAGGCTTACTTTCATTAGCGCTGGTCGGCTTTTTGTCACGAAGGCCTTACGCCGTTCACGCATCCACGCAACCAACGTTCTCTCAGACGATCAAATCCAAGAATTTATCAACGCTCAACGATCTCAACGTCTCAACATGATTCCTTTCATCCCGACACTTATTCTCGCTTTCGTCTCGTTCATGTCATCAGCTTTCGTTATTCTTCGTATTGTAATTCCAATTCTTCCGCCTCATCCTTTAAGCAGACGAGTCTCTCCCGTACGTATTCAATCCGATTCCCATGAGTCTCCAATCGCTAATTTTAGTATCTTCCCAAGGCCGAGTTTGGACTGCCTAATTATAATTTTTGTTCTCTTTCTTCAGCCGACAAAAGTCACCTGTGGTTGGCTTCCCTCGATCTCCTGGCTCTGTGCGCCTTCATTTGGCAGGCATTCAGCGAATACTACGGTGGCCCTGCAGCGTATGGCGAGGCCCGTGATGCTGCATCTTCGGCAAGGTTATGGTTTGCTTTGACAATCAGGCAGACTTGTCTCCTTGTTGTGTCCGCACTCACGTTGATCCACATTCGTATGGGGCGATCAGTGTCCTTAGGATCCAAACACTGGATGCTGTGGGCACCCACCTTACTCCTGGGGCTCACATCTACTGCACTCTCTGGCATTATCGCTGGGGCGGGTGTCCCAAGCTTCTTTGGTGGACTCCTGGCATATTGCACTACCGTTGCCGTCTTGAGCAGTGCAGCATTTGGCAGTCTCGTGTACACTCTCGTAGTCATCCGGCGCAATCTTGCTGCACTCAATGATTCCGCAGACAGCTGGCCACCTGCCAAAGAAGTCGAGGACAAACCCCGCCCCTCGTTCGCGACTGAAGACGTTGACGTCCTTAGGGAGGGTAGCTCTTGGCTCACTTCTGATGCTGGCAGTACGCATCGTGACTCGGTGTCTAACTGGTCTTTCTCAACTCATCAAACGCATCTCCATTCTGGTTCCTCGCACGTCAACTCTGCCATGGCATCCAAAGCCTCCCTTGCGCCTAAGTCGTCCTACTGGTTTGATCCGCCCTCGCCTATGACCGGCGAAGCATTAATTCCGCCAGTCCCACCCTTGCCTTCATCTTACCGCGAATCTTCATCACCCACTGACGCACTAAGCTCTGATCCTGACCCTTTCCGTCGTGATGCTCCCAGTCGCCCACGTCTCGGCTCGCAGAGCTCATGGCTGACTTCGCCGTCTGGATCCCAAGTCTCACACACTGCATGGTCCTATCCCACCAGCCATCAAGGTGGCGTCAGCGCCGTTGATCTTAATGCTGAACTTCTTCCCCACGCCACTCATCCTCTGACTCCGGCCTTGTCAAGTGCCCGAGTTCTTGGAGGATACGGATATCAGGGTGATTCAGAAAGGGGTATTGCTTCTCTGGCGCATGACGGCAATGACATCGACATCTCATTTTATCGATACGCCTGCTGGATGCTGACAATTTGGGTACCTTTGGTAAGTCTTCCTTGTCCGATGTTATAATTGGCTTTAACAGCTGGTCACCAGGCGTTCTCCCTGCCATACATCCTGTCTTTCATTGGAAATGGCTTCGTATCTTCTGCCACACCTCTTCTTCTTGCCCTCTCCGTCACGCTGTCTTCGCCTCTCCTTGCCATGAACATCATTATGCGCTCACCCATCCCCATCCCGACTGGTCTCTTCGAGGTTCATGGGGAACCTCCCTCGGTCTGCATGCGCGCACCCTCTCCAGTTGTCACTCTCACCGAGTACAAGCGGTCTGGGTCAGTCACTGTTGTTGAAGGGAGACGCTCTGGAGATGTCTGGATCTCACAAGGGGACGCTGTGGGCGGGAAAAGCAAGATTAGCCGGGCACTTGGTCTCATGACCCCTGTCCCGCGCCTGGCTGTACTTCCCCCTGACGAGGAGAAGGAAGATGGAGAAATGACGCCCCCTCTGCCCATGCAGACTGAACCTGGCTCATTCAATAGTTCTGTGTTCCCCAACACCCCCCAGTCTGCGGAGTTCGGGAGAATAAGGAAGATGTCGGTTCAGTCGAGGATTTCAGGTGATGAATTCGCCTCGAGAATCATGATTGCCCAGAGGCATTATTCTGCGCTTGCAACTACGGTGATTGTCCCTGCATCGCCGGAGAAGCAAGAGGGTGATTTCCTCACTGTGACCACTGGCGTTGCCGTTGAGAAGAGGAATTCGGTCCTTGCTACAACTTCGCACCTCCGCTCCCGCTCCGTTTCCTCGATCATCGGTCAGGCGATCAGCACAGACTCCAGTCCCAGCCCACCTCCGTCTCAACCACTTCCTCCTACACCTCCTATTGTTCGTCTTGCTAAGCAACAATCGACGCGTACTCTCATCCATCGGAAATCATATTCATCTGGTTTTAGTTTCGGCGCCCTCGTCAATGACGATATTAACGAAATTGATGCGCTCACCGCTGGTGTTCTGCCACTTCTTGTACCTGGTTTGAAGGTTGGAAGTGATATGAAGATCAAGGATTTCGAGTTCGAGTTCGACCCCCAAATCAGTAGCACTGTGACGAAGAAGAAGTGCCTGCCAACCTCTCGAACCCATAAGGATAATGGTGAATTCGGTGTGCTCGCCAAAGGAGACTGGGAAAGTACTGCGCTGAATTCGACTTCCACCAATGGCAATTTCAAGCCCAAGAAGGCGTCTACGCACAAGAGACATCATTTCAGTCTTCCGAGGTAAGCCTGCTCCTGATACCTACACTCATCTTCTGACATTGGTTGCGCAGTCTTGGTCTTGGCAAGGATACAGCCAACTCTTTGAAATCGGAGATCAGTCGTGCACTTGCCACGAGGACTGGTGGGTACGCCACTGTAAATGATGGAAGGCGCAACACGGTCTGGGGGGACGAATCAGTTCCTAACCTTCTTGCACATCCCCCTGTGAATGATGACAAAGAGCCTGCTCAGAATGGCGTCTCCCTCGGCTGCTCGCTGTCTACTCGCACTCTTGGTCTTCGTGTTAACGTTCCTCACGGCATGGACAGCGCACGTACTTCCGTCGTTACCCTTGTGCATCCCCCGCCATCCGCTGCGTCCACAGTCACCCTCTTTGACCCTATGACGGAATTTGATCCTGCTGCGCAAAGTACGCCAAACGAAAAAGAATATCAGTTCACACGAAAATATCAAGCCGCCGTTATGCCTCGCTCTCAACCGACTCTGAAACGTTCAAGCATTGTCTATATCAGATCATCCAAAGAACACACACAAGCACCAACAGAACCAGAAGCTCGACCGCCCACCGAACGAAATAACGCCGATGACATCCCACCTCTCACGCTCGCGCAGTGGTCCTCCCGGGTGGTGAAACCACTTACTCCCAAGTCTAGCAAGCAGCGCAAGGACGCCACTGAGCCCGCAACGAAGTCGGGCTCGAATTCCCTTCGCACCCTTTCCCTTCTTAAAGATCGTGATCCGAATAGCACTGGTTATGCCGCCGGTAACGGGTTCGCAGGTACACGACCGCTTCTTCTTGGAAAGAAGAACTCAAAGACGGTGAAAGAGCACGACGAAAATGTTGCTCCCCGTGCTGGTTCTGTGAACAAGCACCTGAAGCCGCTAAAACTCAGTAGGACGGAGTCGAGCAAGGTCCGCGGAATG
>QFEN01000169.1:16700-29851 GCA_003316125.1 Auricularia polytricha
TTGTCTCGAAGCCAGTCTACAAAGATTTGATGAGATATTGCATGTTAGCAAATATACGCAGATAACTCACCGACCCGCCTGTACCGATTTGGTGCAGGCGTGTTGTAATACATGTTCCAAGCTGCACCGGAGGCACCATTGTGCGCAGCAGCCCTCTTGACCTGCTCCTGCAACCTCGGAGGGAGAACATTGAATTCTGCGTCTGTCACATAATTCTCCGTGTACCTGAGTCGGCAAAATTAGAACAGGATGCCAAGGTGGCTGGACAGGTACTTACTCTTTCCAAATGGTGCTGCAGACATCACCCATAGTAACGCCACGTTCATTGTGCACTACCGTACACCAAGGACTGGACTCGGTAATGATGATGAGATCTTGAACGCGGGGAAGCGTCGCAGGCTCGTCTTTGGCAGAAAACGGGACATCACGATCCCGGTCATTGGGGTTGAAGCCACCAGTAGAACCTTGGGTTTACAAATCGTTAGCTAAATCAGATACGTATTCTGAGGTGGCGTACCAGTGACGAGGTTGAACATGAGATGGAAGCCAAGGCTAGCACCAGCCATGATAGGATGTAGCTGCAGCTCGGTATTGAGCAGATAAAGGTCAGTTTGAGAGAGAACTGGACCGTCTATTTGGGCGCATCGATCTGCGTGCGATACACAAAGCTGAACGATCACACTCACAGCCGACTCCTGCAGACCACTTGCTCACGACCGAGTCACCCATTGATGCGAGTGTCGTGTGATACGAGGGTAATAACAGGTACTGATGGGGATCTACGACAGGATGATGTGGTATCTGAAAGAGATACGGCACACGGCAGCAACGGGTGTGTTGGGCTATAGAAAGTACTGCTACTAGAACAGCGCTTTAAGTGGACTGTTTAACGCTGTGCTCTCGGATATTTATTTGAATTACATGAGGTTGTGGCTGTGTCCTAGGTTGTTGCCCTGCTGATTAGATTAGATTGTGACTAAGTGTTAGGTCAATGTTAGGCCCTGTGACAGAAGATCCTTTGATCTCGAACCTCTTGTTTGATTATACCAGATTGAGATCCGCAACTTCAGAAATGGCTCCCAAGGGTGGAAACGCAAAGAAAGAGAGTGGCCGAGCTAAGAAGGCAGAGAACGAGGCTAAGAAGCAAGACGCTACAGCTGCTGACAAGGTGTGTCTATCAGCACCGCCGAAACCTTCTGTACGGGATCCATTAATCGATGTTGACAGGCCAAAAAGGAGGCAGATAAATGGGAAGATGGCGCCAAGGGAAATAAAGCTAAGGAGGAAAAGGAAGCAAAGCGTCTCGCTGAGCTCGCCCGCAAAGCGGAGAACGCGCGGCTGCTTGCAGAGGAGGAATCTGCTCCCGCGAAAGCCAAGCCAGCACCAAAAAAGAAGAAAGATGTTAAACCAGCTGGCCCTGGCGCGATCGCAGCTGGAGGCAGCTCGAGTGAAGCAGCTCCGGAAATAGCAGCAGAGACAGATCCTAAGGATGACTCGGAACCGCCTAAGGAGGTCGAAAGCTATGCTGCAACCGGCATCGACAATGCACTGGATCTGTTAGAGGTAGTGACTGCAAAGATGGACAAGGCCAGTGTAGGGCAGCAAGCTGCAGGTCTCGAAAGGCATCCAGAGGCAAGATTATTTACCTTCTTCTCGAGGCTATACTACATATCTGACACACTTATCACCTAATAGCGCCGATTCAAGGTGAGAATTCACATCATGGCGTGTTTCTGATATGTGATTTAATATTCACCTAGGCTGCGTTCGAAGCCTACAAAGAACGTGAACTGCCAAATCTCAAAGAGGAGGTACGGCCGCATCCCCGGTGTGCGAAACACAAGGCTAACGATACTATTTCCTACCGCAGCATCCCGGGCTGCGCCTGCAGCAATACCAGGTCAGTGCCGCTGTCGGCCCAATTTCAATATGTAACGTTTGAATTATACAGGATCTGCTACACAAGCAGTTCCAGAAATCACCGGATAACCCGTGAGTTGTCAGGGTCATATAGCCTTATCAATATGACGACTGATCAGAAGCCCTTTCATCGTTACAGCTTTAATCAGGTCACCATCGCTTACGACGCCACGAAGGACGAGAAACTACAGTCACTCAAGGAAAAACAGGATGCTGTGCAGAAACGATTGCGCGCATAGCGATCGTTATGATGTGATACGACTAAAAGTCGTCTTGGATACGAATCCTTGGGGCATCAGAAGTCGGGATGTATGATAGTACTATCATGGTAGCACTGGTGAAGCTTGATTTGCTATCTCCAAAGGAGATCTGATAACAAACATCTGGACTTGTATGTACGCATTCTCACAGTCCATCAACACTGCATGTAATGTTCGTGCGATTGCGGCTGTGAAAGCATCGGATGCCCAGCTGCGAACTGAATTTCTTCGAGAAGCGGCTAGTGGGACAAAGAAGGTCTTCGCATGGATCGAGCACAGAGGGACTGCGAAGGACTGCCTACGACACTGCATTTTCAACAATACCCTGTATACCGCAAATTACAACGTTAACCTGTGTCCATGCTGCGACGGATGCTTCTCCTTCCGCCCAATGGGTATACAAAGGCAGTGTGGGGCTGCTTTTTGGATTATGTAACCACAGATGTTTTTTTCCGAGTATAAGTTCAAAGTTAGAAGTCGTTTGAGAAAACACACAACCACCTTCCCACCTCTCGATTCGACATGCCAGATATTTCGATTCTGACGCAGCGCTCAAATTATTTTACATCACCCAAGTCTATCCAGCCCACAAACTCGCTTGTGATAACACAAGTTCCCCGAACATTTTTCCAACCTTCGATCCTCGGTGCTTTGCGCGACCACTTTGCTACGTACGGCGAGATTAACCAATGGGTGCCGATAGCATCGTTTTCTCGTATCATTCTCGTATATTTTTCGGAGGATGCTGCAGAGTTAGCGAAGAACGCTTGTGATCCTCTTATTTTAACTCTCCCATACATGTACGTGATCTTGCTCGAGTACTCTTCATTTTTCTCATTTTCTCGTACAGAATGCCCACGATTCTGAGAGTATATCGTTCCGAGCCTAACCCCATATTTTCGTCGTCATCACCAACGTCAGACGAAAATTTCCTACGCCCTCCACCGATCGAAAAGAATTTCCTTATCTCACCACCTGGATCTCCACCCATCGGCTGGGAGCAAATTCGTGAAGAGCCACCAAATGCTACCCCTCTTGCAGATGATCTTATAGCAGCACTTCGCAAGTTGAAATTGCAGGAAAGGCGGTCTAGCCGAGAAGTGCTGTTAGAGCCCGAAGATGGCGTAGGAGTGGGGGTATACGTCGAGGACTGCGATATGAATGACGATGATGCGCAGGAGGTGGACTGGGAGTATGGCTGTCCATCTCCGGCTAGGCTACGATGGAAACCTATGGCAACCGCCATGCCACCGGTGCAAGTGCGATGAAACTTGTAAGTCCCGTGTTCCACCATTTCTTCAGGATGATACACATCAGACCTGTTCCGAGACCTACATGCGGACATCTTGATATTGCCTTTTTTTCTGACCTTTCTCGTCTCAAGTAATGTTTTTAAACCTAGTACTAATCCTTTTTCTCCATAGTGTCACACTGCAAGCTGTTGTACTATATCTATCCTGTCGACGCACTGTATGATCACCATGTGAGTGTCTTTCCTTGTGTTTCTCTTGATGAAATACTTCAGACCTGTTCTGATCCTTGTGGAGATAACCTCTATTGCCAAATAATTTTCTGATCCATGTTTATCATGTTGTTTTCGAACTTGACGCTGACCTATTACTTCCAGGTTGTCGGCATCCTCTATAAAGGCATTTTTTCGGGTATCTTAGCGTGATTTCCTAGTCATTGGTATTGGACTTGTACAACAGTTAAACGTTATAACGTTAAACCCTGGACTCTTGCAGCTACACATACAATTACGAATGCATTTCAAATGAGCTAGAATATTAGGCTTTATGTTGTCGTGAATACATTGGATCTTCTTCGCCTCGCCCTTGCCGGTTTGCGTCTGATGTCTGCGCAGTGCGCAGCGCCTTACAGCTTTGGTCCGGGCCAATTGACGCGAAGATTGGCAAGGATTACCAAATAAGGAAGTCTGAAAATGGACTTGCTCTATTGTTCTTGGTAGGCGCATTGTTCTCAGCGGGATTGTGGTCGAGCAGCAACCACCGACCTTATTCTTCTAAAATAACAAAAGGCCACAACTTCGCCATGCCTTTTTGCGCCAGAGCTTCGCTCGTTCTTTCTTTACTACCTGCTTTCATCTCTCTACACGTTCCTTAGCTCGGCATGTTGTCGAGCATACTTGCTGCTACTTTCGCCTTTGGCGTGTCTGTTGGTGAGTGTGAAATTGCTTAATGTCAAGCCCGACACGTCTGACGAGGCTCTTCATTGCTCAGTCGCGCAATCTTCATCTTCTGTTGTATGCGTTGCGGGTCAATGCCTGCAAGGTTTTTCTAATGTAACTCGTGAGTTCAAAGTTACTACAACATATGTCGACGTACTCATGGCTGCAATAAGTTGGAGCAACTCTCTCAGCATCTGGGGTGTCGACCGATGTTCTTCTTCTTCCTGGACAGTATACATCCACGACCAGCCCAGAGCTTCTTCATGAACTGTTGACGTCTTCTTCTGCAAAACTTTCTCCATCCACTGGCTTCGGCAACTCGAGCGCTGGATCTTCAGTTTCTCTTCCACTTAATATTGCACTTCAACCAGGTATCGCGATCTACTCACAAGCTTTCTATTCGGGACAAGGCTCATATTCGAGCCTCCCCACGTCCCCCGTTGGAAATACGTCCATCCCAATCTCTGCTTCCTCATTTGCCCTCTCAGGGAACGTATGGGCAGCTGTATCAGCCGGAAGCAACAGCCGTGTCATCTTGTGGAACTCTGTTCCTGATGTCAGCCAGCTCCCTGCTAGCGCATCAGGGTCCCTGTCGTTGCTCAACATGCAATCATCGTCCTGTTCGCCGGCTTGTTCCGGGAATGGCATCTGTTCCGCTTCTGGGACGTGTCAATGTCCAAGCGGTTTCACCGGTTCATCTTGCGAATCGTGCTCCTCTGGTTTCTTCGGACCGGAGTGCCAGGCATGTCCATCAGGGTGTACTTCTTGTGATGATGGAATTTCGGGCACGGGGCGTTGCTTGGTGCCAGTAGTGGCGAACCTACCATCGAGTTGCAATTGCATCAACGGAGAATGCGGTTCCAACGGACAGTGTACTTGTATCGCCGGCTGGACGTCGGCGTCAAACGGAACCCAATGTGCTGCATGTGCGGCCGGCTTCTTTTTAGACACAAACGGGAACTGTGAAAGTGAGTTATGACATCTTCTTCTGTCTTGTCAATCTCATCTTTGTTTCGAGTTTGTCAGCTGGGTTGTCAGCAGTGTGCCGATGGCAGCGGGGACTGCATCACTTGCTCATCGGGGTTTACTCAGGATGGAAACGACCGCACAAAGTGCGATGCCATTCCGCAAACTACGTCAAATGGCACGGTATGCCCCGATGGAAGCTACGGTGCAGGGTCTACTTGCGCGATTTGTTCGCCGCTTTGCACGACTTGTACCGGTCCGAATTCGAACGAGTGTGTCATTTGCGGATCTGGCACGTACAAGTTTAATGGGTCTTGCATTACGACCAGTACGGGGGGTGTCTGCCAAGGTTCCAATTTGATTGCCGATAATAACAAGCATGAATGCGACAGTAAGCGTATCCCACTTTGCACTCAACATGTACTCATATTTGATTTCAGCTTGTGGACCGAAGTGCACCACTTGCCAGATATCTAATTTTAATGTGGCATCTACCGTCGATCAAGCTCAGTGCACTGGTTGTCTTCCTGGTTTCGTCTTGTCACAAGGGAAGTGTGTGACAAGTTGCCCGTCGGGTACTTTTCTTTCTCCTCAAGATAATTTGACATGTACAGGTACGAGCTGTCTCATCTCAATTCATTACTGAAGTAGACTGATGGCATCGTTCATTCAGCTTGTTCTTCATCCTGTACTAGCTGTGCAGGCAGCGCCACCACCTGTTTGACATGCGCAAACAATTTACTTGCTTCGAATGGGCAATGCGTCAATTCTTGTCCCTCCAACACGTTTAGTTCTTCTGGGGCCTGCGTTCCCTGCCACCCAGACTGTGCAACATGTTCAGGCGCATCCTTTAATCAATGCACAAGTTGCAACAAAGCGCTCCCTGTCCTTACGAGTGGGCGTTGCCTTGCTACTTGCAGCCAGAACCAGTATTTTGACACAACATCCTCGACATGCCAGTCTTGCGATTCCAGTTGTGCTAGCTGTTCAGGCGCTGGCCCCAATAGCTGCCTCGCTTGCTCAAGTTCCAGTCAAGTTTTGCGTGGGGGTGCTTGCACTTCAGCCAACTGCACAAGTGGTACAAGTGTTGTCCCAAGTCTTGGGGCATGCCTTTCAGAACTTGTAGTACTCTCACCTTCTGGTACGAGCTCAGGCGCGCTTCCTTCGATCACTGGGCTATCGACTCCTATGACAACCACAACAACCCAACGATTGCAGTGGTGGGAGATTTTGCTCATGGCACTTGGATGTGCTTTCATCTTTGTGGCCTTTTTGTACTGCTGGCGCCGCCGAGCCCGGAAGCAGCGAGCAAAGGACACAGCGGCATTTGCGTCTGCTAAAGCCCTTCCTCACAAGCATAATTGGAGATGGCGCCTTGTACGCTTTGGAGAGAAGCTTTTTGGGCACAACCGTAGCCATACGCGGCCTGAGACGGAGGAAATTGCCTTATGGAAACTGCGCGCTGCGGAGGAGGCACGGCACCATAAGGAAATGGATGGGCTCATAGGTGCACATGAGCACTCTCGCTCAGGATCGAGCCGGTCTCCTTCGCCTCTCCCTTCGCTTCATCACTACAAGCGTCGCGGATCTCACGATTACTCCGACGCGCACAGCTCTAATAGGCTATCGGCGGGTTCTATGTATTCCCAGATGACGGGAATGGTTCGTACCGGACCTGAACCTCGGCAGCCTGTCAAGTCGAACCCCTTGACCTCTCGGTTTTCAATGACGACGCTTGGATCTTCGGCACCCAAGAAACCAAACGTGTTAAGACGTCAGCCAACACCTTCTAAACCGCCGACCGCCGCTGAGATGTACGCTGCGTCCGTAAGGCAGTCTCCGGAACCTGACACATCGTATTGGATAACACCCACAAATACGGGCGGATCTCACAATCCTTTCCGTAAATAAGCTATATTCTCTCATAATTCTGCATGGACCTCGAGGATTAGACTGGATCTTTTTACCCACCCCGATCTTTACAAGTTTATATGACCACACGCATTGTACACATTTTTTCGTCACTATACTGTAGCTTACGAGTATATTTTCGTTGCTTTAATATAACGCAACCCCTTGTATGGATTAGTTGTCTCTGGCAGTCTGCAATGTGTTGGGTTGCGGCATTACATAAGTTTATGCCTCTTTGCGCTCGTCCTTTCACGGAGGTTTCCCATTGTGCCTGTGTTGCATCGAATGACCGCGCGAAACTCTCCAAATGGCCTTTCAACCTGGATCATAAACACAGCATTGCGGGAGTTAACTATATCCCGTCACGCCCTTGCCAAGTACCCATCTCCGTTCCAAGCCTTCCAATGTGGTACCACGGCGACGTCTGACGCCACGTGTATGTGCACGGCTTCAGAGACACACCATATTTATTGATATATGTCATTAATTAACGTTGAACTTTAACGCCCAGTACTGCACATGACAGCAGCGATGACTTATAAGCGGTCCGACTACAAAGTGGGGATTCCGCTTCCCCACATTTCTCGTGCGCTTGCTTCATCCGTTACTGCCGTCTGATGGATGGAATGTCCGAGGACTCTAAGTTCTCCTGGGATGCTGGTCCTACTTCGTTTGCCTCCTTTGGTGATATCCCTGGAAATTTGTGCAGTCCTACAGATGATTGGCCACGTCCTTTCCGAAACTTGAACCACGACACTGCCTGGGATCACCTGGCGGCAGTCTCCAACCTCTACAGCATCAAATTTGACCCAACTGGACGGTGGCGGGCAGATGCCCTTAACTTCCAACCTTGCGCTGAGACCTCCTCCCAAGACCGTTATGCAGTCCAACAGATACATATTCAGGGACGTGTTTGGACCCTGTCTGCGGTTTTTGATGGTAGGCGTAGTTTTTGAGAATGTGCTTGGCCATTGTGTCGTTACCAGGAATTATTCACAGGTCACCTTGGCAGCCACACCGTTGAGCATGTGGCTCGTCACATGCCTATCATTGTGCGGGAACATTTGGAGGTTATCACTCAGAAACATGGTGACCGTGCTGTACCACCACCCTTAATCGCGGACATGTTTGCGATGTCCATTCGCGCTTTCGATGACGCCATCGCTAATGACGTCCTGGAACTTTTCCCGGGCGGTTTGTCATCTCTGTCTCGCTTGTCGGACTCGCAGATTCAGGAAGTTCTCGACGATCAACTTTCGGGAGGGGAAAATTACACGAAGGCGAGGCTGTGCATGTATGGTACTACTGCGCTCGTAGCACTTGTTGACCCTGATCATAAAAATCTATGGCTCGCCAACCTAGGTGACTGCCAAGGACGTACGTTGAGCGTGACGATGTTTGTTCATCGTGACGGCTAACTTTTTGGTTTAAGTGATGGTCTCGGAGACAGGTCATAAAGAATGGAATGTTGAAGTTTTGACGCGATTTCATAATGGGGAAAATCCGCTCGAGGTTCAGCGCGTCATGAATGAGCACCCTGGTGAGCCGGAGTGTATTTTGGATGGTCGTGTGCTTGGAGCTATTGCACCATTTCGATGCATGTTATATTCATATATTCATATTTTACTTTTCGCTGACCTGCTCGATCGAACAGGTCTTGGAGACACCCCCTTTAAACAACCGCCCGAGTTCACCCGACGTATTCTCTACAACCTATACCCTGGTCATCACGACATATCTCCTTGGGAAGAATTCCTTATGAGAAACCACACGCCTCCATATATTTCCTCCACACCGGAAGTCACGCATTACCCCCTTGATCCATCACCCCGAGCTCCTCGCAAATACCTTATTCTCTGCTCAGATGGGTTCACAGACATATGTGGCACGAATCAACGTGCAATTATAGAACAGTGGGCGCGCGCAGCCGCATGTAGCAGCTCAAGGGAGCTTGATGAAAAAAGTCTGGCTCTCAGACTGTTGTGGCAGGCGCTTGGTAATGATCCGACGAGCGTATCTCGTGTTCTGACTTTGAACATGGACTCACCCTGGTTAGATGATGTGTCTATTGTTGTACAGTGTTTATAATGGATTAGACATACGCCTACTTATTCTACGTTTCCGAAAGTACTTGCTAACCCACATATGGAATGTGTAGCGTTTACCTAAGTACATAGTTTATTTGCAATTTGTTTGGTTATGGGGACCGTCGACAAACAACAACAAATAACGCTTGCCATGCTGGTCGCCGGGCTGCCGTACAGGACGCGGTGACCATATGCATGCCTCTTCATAAATCCTTGTAAAGACTGATGGCGAAGCCACTTCAATCATCCGCGTCTACTGATTCTTCTGACCTCTTTGGCCCCGATGATCCCGAATTCCTTGAGGCTCTGAGAAACGCGGTACTACCCGGAGATCAAATCACAGCTCCCCCACCTGATACTGATTCATTGGATCGAAAACGTCCCCGTGATGAAAGTGACGAACAGCAAGTTGAAACGACATCACATGGAGCCTTGACCCATGGACTCGGTGACACCAAAGGCGATCCCGAGGTCTATGGCGCATCTCGCTTTGGAAATTTCGGAGAATACATGCATCGCAAGCGTGCCAAGCTCCAGATACAGAACGCAGAACTCGATGCAAGCCAAGACATTAGTGCCACGAGCAAGATCTTCAGCGGTCTTTCAATATATGTACGTATCTCCACTGTCACCGCAAGAAAGCAGGGCTTTAACTTTGATCGCAGATTAACGGATGGACAAATCCTTCGGTTCAAGATCTACGACAATTGATAGTGATGCATGGGGGGGTGTTTCAACCTTACCTGGATAAGAAATCATTAGTGTCTGCACCTTCTTTATCGCTTCAGTCGCTTCGCGGGAATTCATCGCCCCTTACACAGGACCCACATCATTACTTGCTCATTGACGGCTGCGAAAATCAAAGATTGGAAGCATATGAAGATTGTCAGGCCTGAGTGGCTTGTGGATAGTGCCGCTGCAGGAACCTTATTTCCCTGGAGGAATTACCTTTTCAAACCTGGGGCCAGGGTCGAGCAATCTCAAGGCGCACACACGCCTCAAAGTTTTCTGTCTACGGATTCACGTACAACAGCACGTTTTGGTTTGCGTAAGCATGAACCGCCCCCATCAGCTAACCAGGTCCCCGCAACGCCTGATTCCGGCACAGCAGGTATTGCTAATTCTGACGCTGGCGACCCAGCCACATCTTTGACATCATATTCACCTCGATCGCTCTATGTTACTGATCCCAGCACGCACGAAGATGCTGCACGCGTCCCTGGATACGCCGCCCATACATCGAACCCGCTGGCAGAGCGCGTGATGGCTAATCCGGAATGGAGAGCCGCACATACCTCTGTGGCACCAGATTTCATAGAAGGCTTTTACAAACACTCACGACTGCACTACCTGTCCACATGGAAGGCTGAGCTGAAAAATTTGGTCCAACAAGCCCAAGAAGCAGTTGAAAATGGGCCGATACATGAGTCCTTTTCAGCTACAGGCGACCTTCAGGACATGGCTAAGAGTGGTGATGTCAACATAGAAGGAGCACAGCTCGCGGCGAGGTCTCCATCAAAATGGAAAGGCAAAGAAAAAGCCCCAAGCTTGAAGCGTGTCATTTTTCACTGCGACTTTGATTGCTTTTTCGTCTCCGTCGGTCTTCTGAGTCACCCTGAGTTGCGGGGAAAACCGGTTGTCGTCTGTCACTCGCAAGGGAGTACAGGGGGTGCATCTAGTACAAGTGAAATAGCAAGCTCAAGCTACGAGGCTAGGTCATTTGGGATCAAGAATGGCATGAGGTATGCTACACTTATCTCACGCATTGATCTCAGAGTGACAGCTTTCTTCAGCCTTCAGCAAGGGCGTAGTTTGTGCCCTGATCTCATGACCATGCCCTACGAATTCGAGAAGTATTTATTCATCCTTCCATCCACAATACTCTACTCAACATGAGATCAGATATAAACAGCTGTCGTTGCGTTTCTACACCATCTTGATGCGTCATGCGGATGATATCCAGGCCGTCTCCGTTGATGAGGCTTTAATCGAGGTCACCACAAGTGTTTCCCAACGTGCTATTCGGCCATCTTCCCTAGCATTCGTTGATGATCCTGCAAAGTCCCTTGCAGAACAGATACGATCCGAGGTTAGAGATGGAACAGGTTGCGAAGGTGCTTCACATTGATGCATCTGACGACACTTACTAACACAAGCCATAGTTAGCATCGGCATTGCGGAGAACATACAACTTGCTCGCCTCGCGACACGCAAGGCCAAACCTGCTGGATCATTCCACCTAAGGCCGGAAGATGTGCAACAAGTTCTCGCACCATTAGATATCGACGACCTCCACGGCTTCGGACATTCTACACGCCAAAAAGCAAACGAGAAGCTCGGAGCCACAAATCTAGGTGAACTCGCTAAGAAAAGCAAAGCTGCACTATGCGATGCGCTTGGCAAGACTACTGGCGAAACTCTGTACAATGCGATCCGTGGCATCGACGAACGAAAACTCGAGTCTGACAAGCCGAGGAAGTCTGTCTCATGCGACATCAACGTGAGCTGCTGATAATATGTTTACTCTGTCTAGTTGCTGAGCTCCTATTTTGACCTAGTATGGAATACGTTTTGAGAATGATGACCAAGCCAAGGCATTCATCTATCAGATGGCTGAGGAAGTTTCCCGGAGATTGAACGCCATCAACATGTGTGGACGTTCTTTGACTCTGAAGATTATGAAACGCGATCCAAGTGCACCTGTAGAGCCACCCAAGGTAAGTATTGAGGATTGTATATTTAAACCAGGTACTGATAGATGTTCACCTTGTAGTTCATGGGGCACGGCATCTGTGAGACGTTTAACAAGCAAACTCCATTAAGCAGCGCGAATGGCAGAGCTACAAGCGACCCAAAGGATATCGGTGACCACGCATGGACGCTACTGAATTCTTGGGGATTCGATTCGAAAGAGCTCCGTGGAGTAGGAATCCAGATACAGAAGCTAGATTTGCCGTCGGCATCTGACACGACCGATGCCGGGCAAGTGAAGTTGCCGTTTCACGTCAGAAGCTCCAAGACAACCGCACATGAGAGCACTGAACAAGATGTCCTCCCAGTGCCTAGAATTATCACTGAACCCCCTTCGCAAGACGATCCACTGCAGAATGAGAATGTGGCTGGTCCTTCACATCTATTGCCTACGTTAGATCTCCCCTCTTTCTCCCAGGTCGACAAGGACGTCTTCGACGCATTGCCGGACGATGTCAGGAAAGAACTAGAACTTGAATACCAACGCAGATCACATTCACCAATGCCGGCGGAACAACCCTCTTATAATGTCCGATCGAAACTCACGGTCAAAGGCATTAACGTCAAAAGAATCACTCAACAACTTGCGCCGAAAAATAGAACGAGCGTATCCCCACGGAAAAACATGCTCTTTGCAAAACGTGATGTCCCATCGTACATGCGAGTGTCTGACGCAGAGCTTCGCAAACTTGATATCGACCCAGATGTGTTTGCTGTCTTGCCTGTGGATTTGCAACGCGAGCAGGTGATCATGGCTCGGCATGCGAAAAGTGGAAATCTCCTTCAAGAACGCAAGATCATCAAAGCTTCTTGTCCTGGGCCATCTGCACCATATCGCAAGAAGCCGCCTCCTCAGGCTAAGCACCCGGAACCGCCTCTTTTGAAGCAGCAGGGTAAGCAGCCAGGGGAGAAATTGTACTTCGCCGAAACTGGAGATGTTCAGACTGTCATCGAGTCGTGGGTCAAGGGATTCACAGAACATCCTCCGAACCAAAAAGACGTTGACTACTTCAGCAAATTTTTGGTGCGAAACGTAGAATCAGCTGATACAGGCATGGAGAAAGCCAT
>QFEN01001417.1:0-14926 GCA_003316125.1 Auricularia polytricha
AGCAACAACCATACATAACTATGGCATGTCTTACTGGCCATAATTATGCATGACCCTGCCATGAACAGGTGGGAAAAGCTTGCTTATGTTTTTGCTTTGAAGTTCGATGTGAGACCTTTAAATTTTCTCTTGCTGTGGCTGATGCTTCTGACTCTTTTCAGAACAACAATGATGCTACGCCTATCAAGAAAATGCCCTACCAGGGCGAAATTCTCTTATTGTTAATATATAACCAACTCTTTCATAGCTCGAAGGCCATCAGTGTGAAATTTGCAGCGCGCTTTGTTGAAATCGCCAAGAACAAGGCGAGGCGTCCCGAAGTTCCTATACCCCTTCTGGCGCTGGTCGCAACAGCAGTAACGTACTCATCTTCACTCTACGAATGTGTGACTTAACTTGTTTTGAAGGTGTATTCCGCTCTTTTGTGGAAGTCACTAGGTTCACCGGGGAAGTTCAACTTCTCAGGAAACCAATTCAGCGAAACTTACAGCTACCATGTCAAGTTCTTGGAACAGTTGAAGGAGGACGCACCTGGGAAATTTCATCTCATGATGGCGGACATTTACGAGGCTGCGAAGTGAGTTTTTCCTCAAGGATGTTGCTTCAGTCCTCAATGCTCATTGCTGACTCATCTTGCAGGAAGTTCAGACGGAATGGTGTTGTGACGGACCACACCGAGCTGGATGCATTTGAACTACTCGATCTTGATGGCATGCACGACGAGGACTCGGATTAAACCACTCCCTACTCAGATTCATAC
Organism: Auricularia polytricha; assembly: GCA_003316125.1. Lineage (NCBI taxonomy): Eukaryota > Fungi > Basidiomycota > Agaricomycetes > Auriculariales > Auriculariaceae > Auricularia > Auricularia polytricha. Next base: position 761 of record QFEN01001417.1, read on the forward strand.
TGTACCTATGCAGATTTGTCAAGAGCGCTGATTACTGTTGCCATACGTGTCTCCTCGTCGTTACTAGCTGTGCTTTTACTCTATATACCATTTTCTAATTAAAGACTAATTTTTTTCGTGTATCGCTGTCTGATTGTGATCTGATTCATGAACACCACTCGTCTAAATTTGAATGGATGGACTTTCAAATGCACAACAACATTGTCGAATAGCTACTTATTGTGATTAATTCTGTCAAATTTTTTTGGGGTAACATAATTGAGCAAATCCTCCCGATCCTTCAAATCCATCGCATTTTGAGACAATAGTCAAACATTATTGATATTTTCTTCAAATTAGCCCGGGAGGCTTTTCCTGATGTCACTAGCCTGTCTGAGTAGGCAAGACTAGAGCTCCACTGAAATCTACCATCTCAGTGACACTTCCCGCAGGAAGGAGATACTTTCCTAGTACTTAACTTGCCATCAGCATGGCTAATTCTCATCACGCCTTGTCGGTTCCCTGTCCTCAGGTTCTTTACATCTCTGGTACTCAACTCCAGGCATCAGCTTAACGGTCAATTTCACTGAACATATCAAATAGGGTTATCTGTCGATTTCAGCAGGTCGGCAAAGATTTTCAAGGTAGAATCTGCTGAAGTACGGTTCGGCCACTTGCACACGCCGGTTCAACGCGCATCAGACAGGACTTTGCGACAGACGTTTTCTCCGCCCATGTATGCGCCCAACTTAGACGATTGTGCTCGTCTAAATTGCTATTGTGTTTTTATCACAGAAAGCTTTCTCTTGGAGTTTTGTTTTCCTTACATATACGGCACAACGACACGCGGTTCGGATTGAAGACCGTTGAAGACATTCAGTTCGATACCGAAGAGATCTTCCGCGTGTCTGGTACAAGTGGAGAACCAGAGACACGAGGTAAAGCTCAAGCATGATTGTCACGCTCTCGCCTTGATCACTGATGGACCCAATGTAACATGAACAGAATACATCAAGTTTCACAAAAAATTCAAGATCGTTGTCGAGCTTTCCGGGAATACGGCAATCAAAGTAAGGATCCCCCTCTTGCATCGAAACTCGTCTAAACCGCATATAGCGAGCTGCGCAGCCTGTCTCTGAATCTTCTTCCAATGAAAACTCGGGTCTTCAGCCCACGACTGACGAAATCATTCGGATTTGTCCTCGGTGAGTCAAATTAACCATGAAGCGTTATTCTTCGGGTTGACACGAGAATCCAAGGTTCCGAATTTTGGTGATAGGAAAAGTATAAATTTTTCGTTAATACCATACATGTGTTGACAGCATGTTTCCAATAGACCGGTGTCGGAAAGTCTTCGCTGATAAGTCACGCATTCGGAGTAGATGAAGCGGTAGGCTACTCACGACATTAAAATACCCAGAGTTACTGATGTCAATGTCCATAGCTGACTTCGCATGATAAGCCAGGCGAGGCTCACATCGACACCGAATTCATCTCACATCAAAACAACAGATTTGTTCTCCACGATAGCAAAGGTTTTGAACCAGGGGGGAAAGGCAACCTCAAAACAGTTCAAGATTTCATTGATCGTCGACGATCTGAGCCTGCTTTGAAAGATCAGCTCCATGCTATCTGGTAAGGCCTCTGTCCAGTTGGGTCCGTATGATAAGCTGATGCCAAACACTGAAGGCTTTGCTTTGAAATACCCCGTGCAGGCGGGCGTTTATTGGAGTCTGGCACGGAGGCATTCCTCACATTGAAGCGCGACGGAAAGCTGGGAAACAGTAAGTTGACAGATGGCTATCGTTCCTCGCAGGTTGCAACTCACCCTTTTGTCAAAGTCCCCGTCGTCATCGTTTTCACTAAATACGATATGCTCATCGACCGCGTGGATCGTGTTCTGGATGACTCCTCTCTCGAAGGATGGAGCGATGATGCCATCAAGAAACTCATCAAGAACAAAGCAGATGCCGAGTTACAAGATATCTGTATCGGACCCCTAGAACAATTCGCAGGGTCTGATATACCACACGTGGCGATCTCTAGTGGGTACCAATATTCTAGCCGTTTCATGCATGCCTCTGAAATCATCGAGCACAGCCAAAAAATTCCATGAGAAAACACTAGCCCCTCTTATTCAGATGACTGAAAACCTCGTCCGTCAGCATCTCGCGCCCGAGGCATCATTGATGACCTCCATGGCTCAGCGAGTGGATCCTAAACTTAAGATAAAGGCATCAATAGAGTGAGCCTTACTTGCTTGGTTCCTGCCTCGCGATTTATGTGTCATCAGGGTTGGCAAGAGAAGTCTGTCCTGAATCCACGTTGGTGATTAGAGAGCACAACTGAACCTTCGTGTATTGCAGGATATTGGAAGGCGCTGGCATCGAGCACAGCGTTCAGGGACCATACGACACGGGACTGTCTAAATGTGCTTCACACTGACATTGTTGCGGTGTGGCACTTCCATGACCCTCATCGTGTAATAGTTCTTTGATTTGTTATCATCGGTTCCATTCTGACATGATTTATGCACAGTACTTGTACAGCCCTGAGTTCAGGACAATGATGGTGAACATGGTCGATACGCTAGATGATGGACATACAGTTGATCCCAACAGGACCGCGTAGGCCGTCTTAATACATGACGATGAATCTTCATCTCATTCAATGTTCACAGTGTTGTTGGGCTCTCCATGGTGGGTACCATTGCAGGCATCGTGGCTGCCCTGGCAGTACCTGCGGCTCCTATCGTGGTACCGATCGCGGCAAGTGTCGTACTCGCCGTGTGGGTTCACGACGTGTACAAGATGTCGTACGTAGTGCCGCTACTTGACCTCGAGCGAAAGAATAGTGACATATCCTCCTCAGCCACGCGGTGCTTCGGCGCTTCATGTGCTATATCATCGACTTAACCCTCGTGTTGCAGACACTTTATCTCGTGTCAGAAAGCCAGGAACTCTCTCGCAGGGTCATCAAGCTCGCAGTCGCTTCCTACCTTGCCTCACCAGTGAGCGGAGAAGTTCACACACGGATTCAGGAGTATGATAGGGGATTGGCACTCCTGGAACACGCGGATCGCGATACCTTGGATAAAATCACTGAGCTGATGCAATTGTATAGCATCGGTGCAGAAGAAATTTCTGAACTTCGGGCACATATTCCGGTTGTGGGATTATTCCCGGATGAATCATGGGAAGACAAGAAGGCAAGCTAAGCACTTGATTCTTTCGTTTGTGCATTATTTTGCGTGTCGGCGGGCATTGTCCGAATACTTCTGCCAGGAGTACTCCATACTACTGTAGTATGCTATATTATGATATGCGACCGTCTTCTATCAACATCACATACTTGCTAAAATTTGACTGGAGTCACGCTCCTTCCCAGTGGACGTCTCGAGGTGGGGGCTCTGCTGATGGCAAATATGTATGATAGAGACCTTGAAAAATAGTATGAGCCAAATTTTAAACACCACACTTTAAAAGGGAACAACCATCATTTCGCCAGCTTGACCATGTGTCATCTTTACTATTTGTATTAAGTAGAACACTTGGCTAGATCAAGAGAAGCATATCATTCAAGATGCTGCGGACTGATGGCCGCTGAAATCACAAGGCTTCATTTCGCTATCAAGACTATGACAAGCCGTCGTGAAAGTGTGATCAGTCACTGATTGTGCCTGCGACGGAACGATCAAAGGTAAGGTATCAGGGAGGCTTGTTGACAATTGCGCACCGGAAAAATTTTAAGCCTTGGAGATGAAGAGCTCTGGACTAGGAATGTTACTACACCGGGTTTCTGCAGCCTGTTTAGAAGGGTACCTGGCGCGAGGTTTTCAGGCATCCAAATCGTATACTCTGCCCTCCCCCGTCTTATGTCGGTCGCACAGAAATAATCTTCCTCTTTCAATCCCTGGTCATTTTGCATTACCACGACCAAGTAGAGCTGCCCCCTGCAGTGCAAAATATGAGCAAGGGATACTCAACGCAAACGTCAGAAGTACTGATGCACTGACATCCGAGTCCAAGCGGAAGCTCTTACATTGGTACCTTATTGAACCCGATAGTCCTTCATATGCCCGTCAGCCAAGAAGGGACACCAACTATGACGACGCCGATAATGATACTGGTGATAAGAAGCGCCCAGACTTACTAGGGATCAGCACCAGGCGTAGGACCTCCAGGAGCCATACCTCGACTAAATGCCAAAGGTCCTGCATGCCCCTCTTGTCCAAGCCCTCCTTCACTCCCTCCATACTAAGATAAGTATGATAAAGCAATCACACATATCATCAACGTTCATTTCATCAAGATCGCAAAACAGTACGCATGCCTGCGTATACCATGTGTTGATTCTTTGTGGGTGAGTGTGTGGGTTTGCTTCAAACGGTGTTGATAAGAAGTGTTTTCTGGTGGTGGTGGTGGTGGATGCAACATTGATGAGCTGCGTGTGGCGGGAAGGAGGACAACGTTCATTATGTTCGTTCTATAATGTTCGAAAGATGAGAAGAGCGGCTGGTCACCGGTCACCTCTGTCACACGGTACAGCGCGGCGCCGCCAGTTGGCTTTATACTGACTTTGCTTGACATTCCGTTTTTATAGTTGCCATATTCTTGCAGCAGCCTGAATTGCTAGTCTGCCGACGTGTAATTTATGCAGCTTGATTTGTAGTGATAAATGTTCACAAATGAGGGCAGAAAGGCAGTGTGGCTTGCAACAAAAAGAATTGCAGTGAAGTCGCGGTGAGCTATAACTTGAAGTTTATCGTTCGTCTTCCTCCTGAATCTGATGTGGTATCTGGAATTGCTAGACTTTACAGCGATCGTGCAGCAGCAAGCGGAGATACCCAATCTATCATCCACATTTCACGCTCCAATATCTATCGCTTTGGTGACCCAAACTTCGCGGTGCCGGTCTTCCGCGACGTTGAATGGACTATCGGCGAGGGTGAAAACTGGGCTGTGATTGGGACAGGTTCGAAGCAGAAGACAGCCCTTTTGCAGGTGCGTCATGCTAGCTGTATTTCGAAGTCTCTACGTTGACAAATTCACGCTGCGCTTTAGACGCTCCTCGGTCACCTACGTATAACTCCTCCTCCGCCCTTACCTGGAGGACTATTTCCTTTCCTCTCAGACCCTCCACGCGACCCACACACCTGCGTCTCTCTCGTATCATTCGCTCATCGGTCTCGCGCAGCAGGGGGTGCCTTCTATGACTACACTTCTCGGTACGGCGCAGTTAGAGAAGAGGATCGTATCACCCTTCGGGAAAGCATGTTTGGAGAGTACGACTTTCTGAACATGCAGCCAAAAGGCGGCAGGGTGAAAACTGCCGTTGAAATTGCACAGGACGAAGTAAAGAAGGGCATTTTCGAGGACCTAACTTCTAGACTAGGTCTTTCTTCTCTGTTGGATTTGCCTTTGATTGCTTTATCAAACGGGCAGACCCGTCGAGCGCGCATTGTGAAGGCGATTCTGTCCGAACCAGAGCTCCTCGTACTCGACGAACCTTTGAGTGAGTGATTGAATTTGTATTCGACGTGCGCAAAGTATAATTGCTGTGCTTTATTCAGCCGGTCTCGACGTCAATACCCGCCCAATCTTGTTGAATGTTCTTCGGTCACTTCATGAGTCTCGCAGTCCACGCATCATCATGGGGCTCAGGATGCAAGACCCCGTCCCTGACTGGATTTCACACGTCGCTCTAGTGACGGGCGAAACTATCCTGACAGGCACCAAAGATGAAATGCTGTCCAAGCACGCGGACCATCACGCCAAAGAAGCTGAGCAAAGAATGGCAAGCACCCCTCAGTCCTATCTGCAGCCTGGCCTTGATCATGGAAAGGCAGTGGTGGACTTGCAGAACGTAAACGTATCGTATGGCACACGCAAGGCAACTACGTCGTCCTTCATTGTATTGATGTCAATGACGCTGTCTCGATCTAGGTGCTCAAAAATATCAATTGGACGATCCGCGAAGGCCAGCGTTGGCATCTTCAAGGTGCAAATGGTGCGTCAACCCTTCACAAAACTGAAGCTTTAGGATCCTGACCCCTTCCAACCAGGTTCAGGGAAAACTACCCTTCTTTCGCTTCTGACAGGCGACCATCCCCAGTCTTACACACAGCGAGGTAGCTCGAACCTCGAGCTGTTCTCCCGACCTCGGCAGCGTATCCCTACTCCACTCTTACGTTCGCTCATTGGTGTCGTTTCACCAGAACTTGCGAATGCATACCCAAGACGCGCCGGTGTCAGTGTATTCGACGTCGTAGGCACAGGCTTTGACGGCGGTTTCGTCCCTGGTGGTACGGATGGCGTTGGAAAAGGCCTAGAGGGCGTACTCAGCGACGAAGTCAGACAATGGAGAGTGAAACGGGTGTGCGAGGTCCTTAACGGCCTCGGTCCGACTTCCTGGGAGACAGACTTGAACAGTATTGCCGCTGGCGACGAGCTGTTGGTACCGAACGAAGCATTTTCGAAACGCGATTTCGTGGACCTCTCTGCAGGCGAACAGAGTGTCGTTCTGCTGATGCGAGCGCTTGTGAGTCGCCCCCAACTTGTTTTGCTGGACGAAGTCTGGAGTGGTATGGACGAAAATATGGTGCGTGCTGCGAGGCGCTACCTTTGCGAGGGCGGTGTTGGGTCCGACCAAGCGGTGGTGGTTATCAGCCACTGGGAGGAAGAGGTGCCGTGGACGGTACGAGATGGTCTGAAAAGATTTAAATTAGATGACGGGGAAGGAGAAGAGTTGTAGAACTCTTCTCCAAAAAAAAAAAAGCTGAGCGCCTTATAGGTAGTATTTACTCGATGGACCACTCCGTCTTTGAGCAATAAGCAAACCGCCCGTAAATTCACCTATCTCGTAGTAAAATATACCATCCTAGATTGCGGGATCTTCAGGCATCCGAATTATGAACTCTGCCCTCCCCTCCACGCCCACAACAGCGGTTTCCACTGTCTCATTTTTGTCGCATAAAAAATAATCTTGCTCCTTCAAGCCCTGGTCATTTTGCGTTACCACGACCAAGTAGAGCTGCGCTCTGTAGGGTGAGAAATGAGCAAGGGACACCCGACGCAAATATGAGAAGAGCTGACACATTGGCATCCAAGCGGAAGCTCTTGCACGCCCCAATGAGAACTTTGCCTACTCGTGTGCGGGGCTTCGTGCTGAACTGTGCGTGCTGTGCGGAGGGTTTGTGCTGTATGCTAATGACGAGTTTGGTGTCTGCGAGCTCAGGTGCTAGTTCGGCTGTAGACTCATGAACAATCATGACGAGGATGAATAACATTGCAAAGAACGTACATTCTTGAGTTGCCTCGGGCTGAGATGCTGATCGCCCTGCAGAGATTGGCTCTTTCTTGACAGGTTGGCCTGATCAATGAAGTCGTGTAAGATATCAGACGGCAAGGAAGGATATGTACTACCTTGTGATTTAGGTGCTCCGACAGGGGTTCGGCCTTCTTGGGGGCTTCCAGCGACTGAAGACACTCGTACGTGATGAACAAGAGGAATTTCCTTTTCCTTCTTTATCAGTCGTTCTGGATCTATATATCCTACACCATTGTCATGATACTTCGTAGCACACGTGAATGACTCACCATGTACAAGCGGTATGTCTTGCGCACAAACAGCACTAGCTCGGTTCTTAGCAGTTAGTGGCGAGGGCTGAGGGTCATCAGAAACAGGAGCCATCTGTTTCTGCAGTAAGTCTGCGGCCAGCATTGAGTTATGGCCAGGCGCCTTTGGGCTATCTTCGTCATCAGACACGATGACCCGTCGTCGGCGACCAGGTTTTTTGGTCTGCAGAGCACTTTCAACCTCCTCCTCTTCCGTCTGCTCAGTTTCCTCTGTCTGCTCCTTCTCCCATGTGTGATCCTGCTCCTCCCCCTCCTGCTCCGCTTCTGTCTCCTGCTCCTGCTCGTCTTCTGCCTCTTCCTCGACACCGTGTTTGTCCTCTGTTACATCAATGCATCTGCATTCTCCCTCTCCATCTTCCCGTTCATCAAAATCTCGATTGTGCTTATGGACCTCAGCATCCCCACGTTCCTCTTCAGGCTGCAACGAATCTTCGCCCGATTCTCCATCTACACCAGAGGACCAAGAACACGGACCAGGCATAACCTCTGAGTACACCTCCAGACAGCAGACAAGATCCATCAAGCCCTCTTCTTCCCATGCCTCTTCGTCGACCTCAAACGCGGAGTCGTCCTTGAAGCATGAGAGCGGTGATAAGCTAAGGTTGCAGGTCGTTCGGAAGCGCAGGGATGAGAGTGGACGGTCTTGGAGAGAAAATTTACGGCGCGCAAAAGATTGGAGGGACTGGAATGACGACAAAAATGATCAATTTGAAAGTGACGAGAGAGATTAATATGATGGACGCACTTTGAACTCGCGAACTTTGGATGTTGGACCCTTGCGTGTGACCACCTTTTTGTTTCCATATGATATTGTCAAGAAACGTAGGGGTATGGTGTCCCAGTCAACGCAGTTGTGGATCATCATATACTGGGAAGAAACGCGATTATAAGTGTATAACAACGTTGTGAACAGCTCTTAAATTGAGTTTCATTTGAAGCGCGTCAATTTACGTGTCGCGTTCCTCACGTGATCGCAACGCGTCAACTCATAATGTTACGTCGGCTCGTACTAGTTAGTGCTGCCGAAGTTCGGTTCCGTCCAGTTTTTTCAAGATATCTGAGGACCGAGAACCAAACCTCGGTCAAGTTCACACAGGTAGGGTGGACTCTGGGCCGGACCACTTCGAACGGGTTCACAACAGTCAGGTTCAAGTTCGGACCAGTTCGAACCACCAAATGCAACATGATAATTTGTAAAATTTGCCAAGAGATCTACAAAAATTTGAAAGCCATGATCAACTATTCAACAACAACATGTTGAGGAGCAATGAGCTCCGCCTGCACCACTGCTGAGACATGGCCTTGACGGTATGCACTCTTCAACAGTTGAAGGGCCTCGAACGTTGTTGGCAGCAAGGAGTTACGACGTGTGGTCCCGGTGATGCCGCCACTCGAGAATGCCCGTTCAGATGCAACGGCAGACCCCTGAATAGCAAGGTAGTCTTTTGCGATGCGAGAAATAGTAGGATATTGAATAGAGTGATGCTTTGAAGAAATATTTGTCAGGTTGCAAGGAATAAGGATATGAGGGAAATGTACTCACACCCCACCATGCCACTACGTTCTCAACATCCTCCAGTGGTGCAGCTAGATAATCCTCAAGTTCCTGGCGAGGCCTTTGACGAGCTGCGTCATGCGAGATACGAGCTTTGATCGCATCACGCATCCAACTATGGCCATATGAACCTTGGCGCGAGAGGGATGGTACATCAACAGAATGTGTTGCCATGACAGATGAAGGGGGGACACGATAATACTTATCAAACTAAATATTAAGTCAGTGCAAAGACAATTTACCAAGAGATGTATGAACTTACCACATCTCCAAGCTGTTTCATGCCATCGTCGAAGTCGTGAGACACCCATTTTGCCTTAGCATAGGCAACTTTATAGTTCGGATCAAGGGCTGCATGAAAGAAAGAGTCCCATCAGAATGAGGTGTATGAGGTGTATAGACATCTGTGTCGTTTGTCTTGCGATACCACTTACGAAGATTGTCGAGGCCAGACATGATGGATGCTGAAAGGCTGTCAAATTTCGACGTGCCAGCCATGCTTTCCCATGTCTCTTGAAGATATTCAAGAACAGGAATGGTGCGCCATACTGTAGGTTCCCGAGTAGCCGAGAATGTCTGTTGAGCATTGGCAGGCTCCTGTACAGTGTTGTGCTGGTTAATAGGAAGGTACAGCACATACGGGAGAGAGATAAAGGAACTGACCTGCAGCACGTCTCGAATCAATTCCAACTTCAGCCACTCTTGTTGTGTGAGCTTGAATGCTGAATATGTCTTCCCTTGTAAATTGGGAACTTCTTCGCTGTCGTCAGCGAGCTGCATGAACCTGTTCACTCCCTGGAAATTTGAACCAATTAAATAGTACAAGCATTTCAAGAAAATGGAACAAACCTTGCATAGGTGGATTGTCTGCTCCAACATTTTGAAGAGTGACGCCCAACGTGTTCGAATCCATTTGAGAAGTTCAAGAGTGGGAACATCAACCTCAGCACAGCATTTTTCAAAGAAAGCACGAGCTTGCGGGGACTTTCGTATCTGTGTGACAAGTGAAAGGGCTTTACCGACGGTATCGGCAATGTCAAAATCAGTCTCATCCTCATCACCTTCTTCTGTTGCCTTCTTGAGTAAAGCACTCGTGGACGTTGGAGCAACCCTCTCAACGAAATGCTTTGCTGCGAGATGCAGTGCATGTTCCATACAACAGACACGATGCTCGACTGGGTCCCAGTTGATACCAGAAGGGTCAATGGCCTTCGCAACAGTTCGAACAGCAGTGTCATTGTTCGTAGCATTGTCAGCTGTGAACCAGCCAACCTCAGATTGAACCATTAGATAAACAGTGCGTACAACAACACAAACCCTCACCTTTTTGCGTATATCATAGTTATCAATGACTTCAATCAAAATGCCACCAATGTTGGCACCACTGTGGTTACCCTCGATGGGCCTAAAGGCAAGCTGCTCCGTCTTCAGCTCCCACTCTTGAGGCTTGTCAACAGGTGAATCGATATAGTGTGCTGTGACAGAAAGGAATGGGTCACCCGGTTCAGACGTCCACGAGTCAAATGTCATTGAAATCTTGCTGTCAACATGCTAAGACAATTGTAATGAGTGAAAGCAGTGAGCGAGCATCACAATTATTACTTACTGCGAGTTTTTCCTTGACTCGCTCAACAGCAAGTTTCGCTCTCTCGAGAATCTCGTCCTGTGCCTTAGTGTGGTGTGGAATATCTTGATCTGAAAGGCTTGGCCGGAGGTATTGAAGGAGGCGGCGGAACGGGCCTTTGTCGACAAGTTGAAATGCCTACAAATGCATGAGGATCTGTCTTTGTGAAACAAATAACGAAAGTTGCAAACCTCGTCCTCAGCAACAATGAGCTCCACAATATAGTCAACAAGGCCTGCCTTTGAAAATTGAGGTGGCTTTGGGACAAGGGCACAATCAAGAGTTCGCTGCCCTCCATCAGGTACCTTGACATTCATGGGAATAGCACGCTCATGCATGATGATACCTTTCTCCTCGCAGCGACTCTTGTATATCAGAAAGTGGCAGTTTGGATGGCTGATCAGATAATTAGCGTGGCTTGAACACGCTTGAGAAAAAACTTACCGGGCAATGTGAGTACGACGAGTAGAAATGCTACCTTTGAAGAAACAATGTTGAAGAGGCAAATTCGCATCCCTATGAGACAGAAGGCAAGTTAGCAAAAAACACTCAGAGACAGGGAAGAATAAAACTGACTTGCAAACATTACACCACCATCCGTCTTCGCTTTCGCCAGTATGCACATTCTTGTGACCTTTTTCTTCGGTAAATATTGTCCGAAGATCTGCTGTCTGCTCATCTTTCTTCAAGCCTTTGCGAAGCTGGAGGTTTTACATCAGGACAGTAGGATAAAGACTTTGAAAACACTTACATCTCGGTTGGCATCTCCAAATGCTTTGATCTGCTGGTAAGCTTCCTCAGCATCCTTGCCTTCTTCATCATCTAAATCTTCATTGAGGACAAAGGCCTCATCCTTGTTGGTAGATATGTTGTCATCGTCGTCATCGCCAATGGTAGAAAAGCTGGTCGCAGAGACAAGCGGACGCTTGGTGGCAGGGGGCATAGTGGTGATACCTGAACGTTTAGCAGGAACAGTACTGTTGGCTGCTTCCCGCACCTTTGCAGAAGGCTTGGTGGGTCGACCAGAGCGACGTGAACCAGCAACAAGTGTTGCAGGCATTCGGAAAGAGCCCATTGTGCCTACAAAGGAGTCGAGGGTATGATGAGAGGGGCCAGAGGGCAAAGCTTTAGAAGAGGATTCAGGATGGGGACATTGGGGAGAGATCGGCATGTCATCGTCGGCATCATGATACCACACAATTTCAGACGCGTCCTTCAAATCGCCATTAGCATTGACTGCAGGGTTTGACATATTTCGACGAATGAACTGACCTTCGACACATGAACTCTGTCCCTTTTATCCTCCGCTGACAATCTGCATAAGATCAGAACGAACTAAAAACATTAGAAGTTATCAATTGTGCCGGTGATAATTGTGCCGGAAAACTTACTGACAGTGGCGTGTTGACGGTGAGCATCTTACGATGCCTGAGGATCACACTAGCACCACAAAATCAACTGATTCTAATGAGTCGCAGGACAGAAGCAACGGTGAATAAACTTCAAAGTTTCGGTGGGTTCGGACCGGTTCAGACCCGTCCGAACGGGTCCGACAGCAATCCGAGACAGCCCGAACGAAGAACCTAGGTAGGGTTTGGTCCTGCATCATACAGCGAACCTCTGACTGAACTGCGGTCCCGTTCACAAAAGTTTGGGTCCGAACTTTGGTTCAGGACTGAACGGCGGCAGCACTAGTACTAGTACTCGTTCATATTGCAGAATCTCCGTTCCTACAGTCGCGATACGCAATTTTCATGTGTCTATGCTAGGTACAGGTAGTGTAATGATTCGGAATAATCCTCGCACCCCATTTCTAACACGCGATACCAGCGCGATACTGATGTGTGAGCCTATTTGTATTTATGTATGATCTGATGGACCGTAGCTATTCTCTTGTCCTAGGTACTTGTCTCGTAGGTCGAGTTCTAACACAATTACACACTGATATCTATTCCATTGCCCCCCCGAACGTCTTGCTCTCTCCTGTGATCACCAGGCGTTGCATTTCCAGTGCCGCATCGCTGTCAAATTCATGACGTGGTGACGTCGGAGAGGACTTGTCGAGGCTAAAGGTGGCCAATCATGATATTCATTACACGCGTGACCAATACCATGTCATGAAAGAAGCCAGATTGCATGATCATCCAACTATTTGATACAGTTCCACCTCCTCAAACCACCTCCGACAGATATGCCACCAGTCAAGGAACCTGCAGTCACGGCCGAGACACTAAGCTCAACTCCCAATATCTGCATTTCCTAGAATCAGGGTCTTGCTGGTGACCAACAGATCAGCGTGAATTCTACAACCAAGAGAGTGAAAACACACGTAGGCGATGTTGTAAAATAACTTCAACAATTGCGTTAATGAACTCCGCCTTCTTCTGAGAGCGGTGTATCAACCCCGCAATCGACCGAGAGCGTGCTTGATACGTGCAGACGGCAGAGCTCAGAGCTTCCCTGACGACAGCTGCATTTGGAGACGCCATGTACTGCTGAAGAGCAACACGAACAGGGTGCACGGACTCCTGGTGAGCATTGGGCTGCTGGTCCCAAAGATAGAATGTGTGTTCCAAGATAATGACAGCAGCTGGTGATGAATAATGAGTAGACTCATTGTGATGTGGCCTAAATCTCACCAGAACCAAACTGGACAATATTCTCCAATGTGGATGAGCCAAAGACCTAGCAAACGTTCATGAGAATCATGTGGACAAGCTGTGAGGAATGGGAGATACCAGAGAGCGTAATGCGGACCACATATCCTCATCTTCGGGTCGGTAAGACTGATGAATCATGATAGAAAGACAAAAATGGTTGAGGATCGATCTACTTACGGGCTGTCGGTGTCAACGCAGTAGTGATGCGTTCGGTCAGCGAGGTTCGAGCTCGACAAAGGATCAACACACTCACGTCCTGTCAAGGGATCACCAATCCGTGCAGTCAGCAAGGCTCGAGCTCGACAGAGGATCAACACACTCACCAACTGTCAAGGGACCACCAATCCGTGCGTTCAGCAACACTCGAGCTCGACAGAGTCTCAACACACTCACCAACTATCAAGGGATCACAAATCCGTGCGGTCAGCGAGGCTCCAGCTCGACAGAGGATCAACACACTCACGGTCTGTCAAGGGATCACCAATCCGTGCGGTCAGCAACGCTCGAGCTCGACAGAGGATCAACACACTCACATTCTGTCAAGGGATCACCAATTCGTGCGGTCAGCAAGGCTCGAGCTCGACAGAGGATCAACACACTCACAGACTGTCAAGGGATCATCAATGCGTGCGGTCAGCAAGGTTCGAGCTCGACAGAGGATCAACACACTCACGTTCTGTCAAGGGATCACCAATGCGTGCGGTCAGCAAC
>QFEN01001426.1:0-10470 GCA_003316125.1 Auricularia polytricha
AGAAAGTCCTGGAAATCTTCCAATACTTGTCTCTCTATCATTCTTCTCACGTAGGGGAGGCTGAAAACATGTGATCTTTGGATGGGCCGGCATGGCAGGGGTGGTCAACTTTGGAACTTGAATTTCAGAGTGAAATCTGGCATGACCAACATCTTTGTATGGTCTCATAACCTCCAGAATGAGTCCTATCCAAAGCCAGGCAAGTCATATGACGGCTAAACAAATCAATCTTTAGGTGGGCCAGCATGATAGGGGTGGTAGTCAACTTTGGAACATGATTTTTAGAGCGAAATCTGGCATGACCAAAGTCGTTGTATGGTCCAATAACCTGTAGAATGAGTCCTATCTGAAGCCAGGCAAGTCAAATGAAGGCTGAAAAAATCGACCTTTGGATGGGGCAGCATGACAGGGGTGGACAACTTTGGAACATGATTTTTAGAGCGAAATCTGGCATGACAAACCTGTTCAGATGGTCCAATAACATCAGAAACAAGTCCTAGCTAAAGCCAAGCAAGTCATATCAAGGCTAAATAAATCGATCTTGGGGTGGGCTACTATGATACTACTAGGGGTGGTCAACTTTGGAACATGATCTTTAGAGCAAAATACAGCTCTACCAACGTGTTTATATGGCCCAATAACCTCAGAAACAAGTCCTAGCTAAAGCCAAGAAAGTCATATGAAGGCTGAAAAAATCGACCTTAAGGGGAGGCAGCATGATAGGGGTAGTCAACTGAACTTTGGAACATGATTTGTATGGATCAAGTGTGTTCATATAGTTCATTTCAGTTCATTCAATAGCTTCAAGAACAGGTTCTAGTTCAACACAGGCAAGTCATATGATGACTGGTAAAATAAATCTTAGGGGAGGCAGCATGAGAGTGGCACCGCTTACATAAGCAAAAATGCGATCAACACAACTTGAACCTCACCTCCACTTCCTTGAGCTGTTGGTTTCTCCCCTTCATAGAGGCTACACCATCGATTTTATTATGGTGGCCAATTTTTGGTCTCTTCCCTTTATGGAGATTCACTTCACTCACTCACTGACTAGCATTTCGCTCTGGGGGGTGTTTGGTTTGCAATCAAGTGATATACTAGTTGTAGCCCCTTTATGAGGGCCTTGTCTTTGTTTATGAGCACTAGTATTTTCGTTTTTTTGTGGGTTTGATCTGGGGGTGTATGGGCTTGAATCTTGGTTCCTCTTCTTTATGGGAGTGTACTGTTGATAGGGCCTTTGTTCATTTTGTTGCTTCTTGGGACTTGTGAGACTTCTGGCTTCACCCCTTCATGTGGGTTTCATCTCTGATAGAGGTGGTCAACAATCACTTTGTACTCGACCATTCAATCATTTTCACATTTATGAGTACCAGTATGTTTGCATTTTGTGGAGTTGAGTGACATTCTGGTTGTAGCCCCTTCATAAATGCCTTTTCATTGATTATGACAACCAGTATGTTCGCTTTCTTTGCAAGTTTCAGTGTCATTCTGGTTGTAGCCCATTCTGTTGGCGGCATACCTACAAGTCCTGTTCTATGATCTGTCTTGTATTACTGTAGTGACCCACTCTCACTCCTACTGTCATTTCATTTTGCTGTTGGTTTCTCCCCATTACGGGGGCTACAATGATAATGGTGGCCAACATTTCGCTCTCGAGGGTATTATTTGATGGGATCCTGGTCTCTCCCCTGTATAGGGGTGGTGTAACTCTCCCATGATGGAGAGAAACCATAATACTACTCAAATCCCTCCAAGCGAAAATACTAGTCATCATTATCTGTAACTTTCTTCCCTTCATGGGGGTCGCACCATTCATAATGGGACCAACTAATTTTCGCTTTTGAAGACATGCCTACAAGTCCTATCCTATGATTTTACTTGTATCTGGTAGTCACATTGTATAGGCCTCATAACAAGCTTTGTATTGTGTTCCTTGTCAACTCAATACCAGACACAATTTCGCTTCTGGTGGCATTTGAGTGAGATCGTGGTTTCTATTCTTTATGTGAGTTCACTATTGATGATGGTGCCCAATATTTTTGCTTCTGAGTGTATTCGAATAGGCACTTGGCTTCTACCCTTTATGAGTGATGTATAGTGGCCACAAATCCTACAAAAACTACAAGAAATCAGAGACTATGTGAGAAGAACTATGCGAGCGACATGGGAAGTGGAAGAGGTGCGAAAACGCGAGTCAGCCCATATCCATGAGCATGCATGAGAAGAGCAATGAAATCAAGTCCAGGTGAGTAAACTAAGTAGTTGCAAGTGTGTTGCAGAATTTATCCTTTTCCTGGGTACAGGCCTTTTATCGCTGTCTGGTCAACAAAGGTTTGATGGATGCTGATGGTGTCAAGAACTTATCCAGTGACATTCTGCATTGTCCTGTCTGCTCGGCGATGCAGACATCTTGCAATATGTGCAAAGTCATATTCTGCTCCAATATTGATTTCGAAGTGCTTCATGACCCTTGAAAGAAGTATAGTTGAATATGAAGATAACCTATGGGCGGGCCAACCACAAATCTACTTGACCTGGCACCACTGTCGATATTCTCCTGCATTGGCATCTTAATCTGGACTCTAGATGTGATGTGCAGTGGATATTTTCCTGCACAACTTAGGTGTATGACCCATACATCCCAGCAGCATGAACTCATAGACAGAACATCATGCTCTGGGGTCACTTTTTCGCTAGAGTCTACATAATGTAAACACCAGCGGAAAAAATGCCCCCAAATCATGCTGGTCAGTCCATGAGTTCATAGTTTTCATGTCGACTTGAACCCCATCTTTTTTCAAGTTCATCTGTCTGTCTTTCACTGTCACTCCATCAGGTTTGGTGAGTCATCTCTTTCCTTTCATATGATGTGAAGCAATCCAACATGTAAATGTAACATGTTGGATACCTTCACATTTTGTTGGAGGTATTTTTGTGGGATCTGGGCTTCTCCCCTTTATGGGGGATGCATCTCCGATAGAGGTTGCCAGGATAGGGACTTCTCCCCTTCACACAGTAGCTGATTGTGGCGTACAAGCCCTCTCCTATGAAATTCATATCAGGCTTAGTGATGTTCATGAGCTCTACTGGATTATTTTGCTCTTTGCCAATGTACACTCTGCCCTTGGAGGCATTGCACGAGGTGCTTACACAATAAACAGTCAATGCACCTGGTGGCATTCAGACCGAGTGCAGACATCACAGTGGGACTCAGCCATCCCTTGCTGAACACGAATGCCACCAGGCCATTGCAGTCTAGACAAAGTCACATATGTGCAGATTAACACAGATACCCAGAAGTTGATGTATGTAATTTAATTATGACCATCGGTGATCTCCTGGTTGGAGTGAAGTGGATCACATGTAGCTTTGCAGTTTTCCTCGCATAGAATGTATATTCATCTCATACATTCGACCCGAGGTAACATGTGAAGTTGAAATGCTACATACAGAAACCTGATCAAGACATTGAGTCTTGGCCTGCCTGACTCCGGTCATGAAATCTTAATCACCAGAATAGACGAGACTATTTGGACTGATATATTTCATGCTTGATACTGTTACTATAATTACAAGTCAATCAACATCCATCGCGTCATCTCTTTCCAAAGTTTCTCCTATGGCCATGGGGAATGGTCTGGACTTGCGAGGATGTTTGGGAGGGGGAATCCTTTTGTTTCTTTTTGCCAACGTCATTTTCTTGTGCATCTCCCGCCGCTTCTGCCTCTCTGTCTTCCTTCTCAGATTACCATCAGTATCGAAAGGTTGAGAGTCCATTAGGTCAGCTGCAAATATGCGTTTTCCCTTGATCAGCTTCATTGTGCGGCGTGCTCTTGGGGCTCTTGTCTGACCGTCCCCCCCCCTTCCAACAAAGTCGATCTTGTAAAATGTGGGATTCGTCGTGAACAAAATGGCATCATTCTTTTGCATCCACACCCTTGCACCACTTGAAGGAAGACAGTGAAGCTCCGAGAATATCTCACATAAACCTCGCTTCAGCAATGCTTGCTGGCCTGCATCCATTTTCTTCATCATCCTGTGATACTCCGCGATGTATCCTTCTCCTTCCCATAGCACAGACCACTGGGTGTTGTGTTTATGGCAGGGGTCAGGATCAGGAAAGAATACAGAGCACCTGTCTGTGAATGCTCTTGACTTTGGACCCACACGACCTCGAGTTACACCTGTATGGTCATGCAGCCCAGCGTTGCATGCTTCAAATGTAACTGCGGCAAGGGTATCATCGATGCTTGTTATTGTCCAGCACTTCATGGCCTCCTGAAGCGAGTTCGGGTGGGGTCTGATTCCTTTGAAGACTTCGGTTGTCAGCATGAGCCATATGTGACTCGTGAATAAGATGAACAATCGTCCAATGGAGAGTTCAATGTGGGACAACCTGGATGACCATATCCATGGCTTCATGATCATCGCAGGTGATTTTTCGATGGCTGCCCTGAGTCGATTCCATGTTGGAGTTCGTCCAAGAGGATAATCCTCGAGTTCTGACTCATTGCTTTGCCATGCTCCCATCCTTCCCACCGCTCTATCTCTTCGAGCCTTCGCATTTACACCCATGAGTGCCAACACATTAACATCATCTATTTCCTGCACCTCCTCCAGGCAGGTGTCGCTGCCGAGATCAAAGTCCTGTAAGAAAAACATTCCTGCTGTCTCGAGCACATTTCGATATTCAAGGAGGGCCAGGGATTCACGAACATGAAAGTCATAGATGATTGGGGTTGATGTGGTCGAACGAATCATGTGGTTCAGCAACCCAGTGAGGATTCCGAGATTGGGAGGATTTTTTTTTACAACAGATATCTGTGTCCTCTGAATCTCCCGCACTCGTCGTCTGATAAGCTCGAACCAGATCTTGGATGGGATCCATAGCACTGGATCTGATCGTAGATATTCTCTCGCCTGTATTGCATTCAAATGATTGCCCAAGTCAGTCAGCTCGGATGTTAATGATCAACGGAGTGTAGACAACTGACCTTGCCGTCTATATTATCCAGCATTATTCTGGCTGCCTGTCCACTCACCCGATACTCATCCCTGACACCGTATGTTTTCTCCTTGCAACCATCCAAAACCTTCGTGATGTCAAAGCATTCAGCCATGTATGATGGGGACAGCTTGTAGGCATCACTGTCGGAAGCGAAGTTCACTCGGTTGTTGTTCGTTCGAATGGATTCATAGTAGAGGTTGTAGGTGCTCCTGAATGCGATGTGTGTTTGCTGGCATCTCTCCTGCTGCATCTCAGCCTGCAGCGCGCCATATCTTGAGAGTGTGTTGTGATGATGCATCTCGCCTCTCTTGTAGCCTCCTGCTCCAAATGATGCTTCCAGCGCATCTAATCTCCACAGCCCTATGACTGGAACATCTGGAGAGTGTGGTGTGAATGAGATCCCAACGTCTACCAGCAGTTCTCCATGCTTCCGGTTCATCATATATGGCCAGTCAAGATCGGACAGATTGCGACGCAGGGCCTCTTCTGGTCCTGAGAAACGTCCTCTCTGGCCGTCCTTTGTGAGTAGCTTGATTCCCTTTCCCTCCAGAATGAAGAAGAATGACCCATACATGCTGAGCTCACCCTCGCCATCTTGTATGTGAGTTTCCATGCGTTCCTGCACGTCCCTGAAGTCATCATCCGACAGGGGGATCGTCTTCGGAGGTCCCCATCCGCCCTTGCGGCCATCTGCACCTCTCGCCTTGTATCGTGCATCTTCCAATGTGTGCTTCAGGTAAGGCGCCCAGCTGATATCAGTGCTATCTCCTATGGATGGAAGCAGCACCCTATCCCAAAATATGTCCAACACTTCCTTTGGTATGAGTGTTATCCTCCGACCGTTCACTGGGTGTTGATGGATCATCCTTGGGAATGCGATATACAGATTGAGTGTTGAGGAAGCGGATGATATACGCCCAATACAGGCATGAGGTATGGCAGACATTGGAAACCTTTTTGACAGCCATTCTGTCCTCCCACCAGGTGTACTGGCATCTGCTTCAGACTGCGGAATCATGATGTCGACATACGTGTGATTGTGCTTGAATATCCCTGGTTTTGCTTGAAATGGTGGAGTAATATAGATCCCTACAGACCCCTTGCATCGGAAGACCTTCGTAGTCCAAATTATGCTGTTGATGTCCACCGAGGTCTCAATATCCTCTTCCGAAAACCTAACTGCATCTCGCTCAAGGTCCAGATACAAGGCAGGGCCATCACCAAAACGCTGACTGATGCGGCCACGCACAAACAAATTGTGTCCAAACCTACATTCCTCGTGCAGTGGGGGATCATATTGAGCAGACTCTATGATTTCAGAAGCTGACAGAATTTCTACATCTGTCACCTGTGTGTGCTGTCCTCCTTTATTCGGCTCCAGCCGTTCCAGACTGTATGCACCTGTTACACAATCTGGAACCTGAATTGAAGGATCATAGGAGTCTGTTGTACCGATAGGCATGATATGGTCCATGGTGGCTATGGGGTCACATTGATAGAATATGTGGAATGTGCTGGGGGTGATGCGGTATCCATGATCGACCCAGTCCACCCAAGCTGTAGAGAGCTGAATTCCGCCAGGCTGGAATGTCATAGTGGGATTGATATCCCTAGGAGCTAACAGCATCTCGATCGTGGGTCCACCCTCATAATCATCAAATCTACTGTCATCCTGGAGCCATCTCCTACCTGCATATGCAGCTAAGGGGACCGGTGCAATGGGGCGCGGAAATCGTTTGTTGCTTCCAAGATCCCAGTGTGTCACTCGCCTACGAGATGCCGAGGCAGATACAGAGCGTTGTGAGTCAATTGTACCATGGACATCAGAGGGTATCTCTGGTTCGAGCTGAAGGTGCGTCCCAATCGCACGAGGCACAATTGAATTCCGATTCCGAGAACCAGTAAGTTGTTTGTTGACTTTGAAAAGCTTTGCAAGTTGTGCCCTCCTATCTGCAGGTATGGCTGTGCCGATGGTATACTCATCTTCGCTCTGTTCGGCATCCAACACATCCTGATCCACAGGGATTCTGTCTCCATTCTCGCTATGGTATTCAGGGGTTTCGCCATACGTGTGCAGCATGGGACGTTGACACATTGAGCAGGTAGCGCTGACAACAGTCAATCTCCGCAGGAGCTGGAGGCATTCAGCTTGGTGCCGCCCATTCTGAATCGCATTGATGACATCCTCGTCTGGCATGTCGTCCTCTCTCCAATTGTCTTGTGGGTTGTCCAAGAGCATCAGGTAGTCGCTACAGCTGAGCTTTATACGCCCAGCAATGACATGCAACATGTGCATGCGCAGTTTGTGGCCACATTGGATTTCCAGCACTGGCAGGTCACCATGCTCATCCAACCCTGAGCTCAGACATTGTTCGAGCACTGAACACGCGATGGGACCGCAGTCCACTCCATTTTGTTCCCAATCCTTCGGGATCACAGACACATCAGTGACATCTCCCGTGCTCCAGCCATGAAGGGCTCCCACTCTCCTCCAATATTCTGGTCCTCTCCAATCATTCCAATCATGTGGATCTACTCCATCAATATCCATTGCACCATTGGAAATATGGCGACCGAGGACATGTGCTTTGCGTTCCTGATAGTCAAAAATGACAGAAAAGAAATGATTGGAATGATGGACTATGAATCCAACAGGGACTGCAGCACATGTGCCTCCGCGAGGCAAGAAATTATTCCGCCTGAAGAGCTCCACTTCTTCATCCACAATTTCACTTGCCATTGCTGCATGGAGGTCGACATATCTTATGCGCGATCTTCCCAGTACCTCATACCAGACGTGGGACAAATAAAAGTTTGCCACTGTCGCATCGAGCCACTGGTCCAACCCAAGGGTTGTCCAGTTGTACCAGACAGACGTCCAAATCACTGGTCGGGCCATTGCACGAGCTGCGATGTGAAGGCATAAGGTTTTATATTGATATCAGTATCATTCTGAACTCACAGGCGATTTCCTCGATTGTCAGTTCAGCACTCTCGTGTGGTGTGACTTCAGGCGAAGGTGACCGGACGATACCTGGTGGTGGTGAAGGAATATACTCCTTATCTGGTGTTTTCCTCGCATGTTGTGCTGGACTCCCTTAAGAAGAAGATTCAGACCTGTATGCAGTAGAGGGATGGAGATTCCAGATGCTTACAGGGCCGTGGTTCCTGTATATATTCATCATCCCAATTTTCCAATTCAATAGCACATTGAGGTGATCGATATATGACCTGATGTTTGGATGCTGTAAATTCCATGTTTCAGCCATTTGACTGTGATAAAAAGTTACCAAATCACTGACCAGTAACTCGTCCATGTGCAACGCGCCTTTTTGGCCGTCCACGATGTCGCTTATTAGCAGTAGGACATTTACTCAGTTGTCCCCCTTCCTCACAAAGAACATTGTCATTCCCATTGACAAATTCTTCTCTCACGAGGCTTCCAATCAGCACACCAGCATTGACATCTATTGGCATGGCACTTTTACGGGTGATTTTGTCATCGTCACCCTCACAGTATATCTCATCTATGTTTTCCTGCTGGTGTTCCAGAACTGGGTTGCTGGTAGCGCGGATTATAAATCTGGGATTATTTTTTTCTAGCTCCTGCGGTGATGATCTTCTATCCGTGGTCTTGATGTTCTTGATTGTGTTTCCTGTGCCAAAGGTCATGTGGATGCAGATAGAAGATCTAATGCAGGGACTCACGTTGTGTGGTTGCCTTCCTAGGTGGTCGTCCACGCGGACGCAGAGGCCTATGTTGCGTAGGATGATCCTTCTGGTGATTGATGCTCCTGACATCTATTTTCGTCGACTTTGCCATATCTCTATTTCTATTCGAGGTATCATCTGCTTTACGGTTTGCAGCCAATGACCTTTGTGGATTCCATTCCAAGATGCCAGATGCAATGATCTGCTGCAAAATACTGGTCGTATCCGCCTCCTCGTCGTCTGCCTCCTTGCTGTTCTTGTCCTCATCGAATGTTGTGCCTGCAAATTGTACATTTGCTGGAAAAAGGTGCACATTGTTGGGTTGAGGCAGGGACCGCTCTGGAATGGGAGTGATTGTTGCACGGATGAGTCGTTTATTTGTATTGGTATTCTGGATTTTCAGAGCTGATACATCAGTCGGAGGTATGGGAGCCAGCTTGCCACCTGCACAACAGCATGAACTGGAAATATACATAGGGGTCCAGCACAAATACTCACGACGCTGCACAACTCGCTTTCTTGGCCTGCCTCGCTTTGGCTTTTGTGTTTCAACTTCATCCTTTCCCCCATCTGATATGTTACATTTGTCTATTTCTGCGGATAGTTCTCCAATGTTGTCATCAGTGTTCCATCCGTCCTCAGATGTATCCCTAGCTATATGGTCATTAGTCCCTAATATCCTGGAGCCCTGTGGGTCCCAATCCAGGATCTTCAATTTCAATATTTGATGCAAGATATCGATGGAATCCTCCTCGTCCATGAGATGCTGTGTTTCTGTTGTGTTGGTGATAGATAGGAAGGTAAAAACATTCTAATCATATTCAACCCGACAATATTGAGACCTTCCTCGCGTTACAATTGAGAGCACTATTGCCCAAATGGAATGCCCAGGCATGCTCCATTTCCATATACAATCCCCGTCAATTTTCTGATCCTATCCCTTACATAGCCTCTGCATTCTTTCGCCGTCTCAAGGTTTCGGTTCAGTAGAATGGAAAATTGTTAGTTCTTCACCAGCGGTCCGATTGAATCCATGATATGAGGTAAACACACATCAAGGCATCTCGTAAGGGTGACACTTCTCTCTCGCCGCGCTTTTTCTTGATCCGTCCGTCAGATCATTGCCATTTGCCTGATCCATACATCGGATCAATGCATTCTTACGACATATGCGACAGCTCCCGATGTGAGGTACCTACTTTCTTTGTATACTCATATACTAATTTTTCTTGGTAGTATGTGGACTTCCGTCCCAAGCTTGATGTCTATCCGACCATTAATTACGCGCTGCACATCCCGCACAGATGGAATGAGAAGGTTGACCCCCATGCGCGATGATCACCCAAAACTTCGACGATTGAAGCGCTGCACCTCGTTGGAATGTACGTTCTATTTCAATTGGGTGCCCACTTGTGTTCATTCAATCGCCAATTTACACACTTATATCTTTTTACTCACAGGGGTCTATGATTCTCATGATGACTGTGATGATGTGAACAATGGTCGCATGATTGTTCGAGTAGGGGAAGAGTATGAATTGTCACTACGTTTTTTGGATGATCCTGATATACTTATTGTAGCGTCGCAATCTTTCCTTTAGATGTCCGCGCAGTTCCAATGGAAGATGGGAGTTTACCAGTGATGTCATATTGGTATGGCAAGGTAGTTCAGATCTACCTACAGACTGGTAGACAGGTTCAGGCGAGTATATTCGCAATTCTTACAGTCTGAGCTGGACCTAATCGATTGAT
>QFEN01001427.1:0-28436 GCA_003316125.1 Auricularia polytricha
GCTTAGTAATCTGGTCTCCCAAAAGGTATAAAAGGAGCCCATTTTGCACCCATGAAATATAACTTCCCACTTAAGTGCAGGCCAACGAGTTGCCTTGAAGTAAGACTAAGACACATTGATCATTAAGTTACATAGTACCTTACAGGGGTTGACTATATAACACTTCTTTATTGCTATCTGAGCTAAGCTTTACGTGTATAAGCCCTCTCTTTTACAGGAAGAGAGACTCAAACAAGGAGAACACAACCAAGTTGAAACAGACTTTCATAGGTTGAGACACAACCTACTAGGGTGTAACATACCTAACAGATACTTCCTATACAAAGGAACTACAGACACATTCAGGAGGACATTTTCTTTCAACAAAAAGGTAATCTAATTACTCTTTGACCACCCACGAACAACACGTTATCAACCGAGAAGTAGAAAATCCATTGACCGTGAACTTGAGGAGTTGGCAACTATTTGTCTTATCTTCATATAAGACCCTCAAGTAAGAAGACACCGCTTAAACACCTCTAACACCTCACTCTTATGTTTCAGGAATGCTACCTGGCTCTCCCTCAAGTAATTGTCGGTGAAGCTCATGTAGTAGCTCGATCCCACAAGACTGGCTGTCTGGGACGGTCCCCACATATCCATGTGCACAACTTCACCATACACTTTCGCCCGCCTACTTGCCTCCTTAGGAAACGGCTTATGGGCCAATTTGGCTTTGATGCAAGTGTCACAGAATTCCTCAGATGATGTGGGATCGAGGCTAAGGCCTTCTACTAACCCCTTCGTTATAGTGTGCTTGACAGCATTCTGGGAGATATGGCCAAGAGCCTTGTGAAGATCATGTATGGTGTGTCTTTCCCTCGCAAGGTGGGCATGATGGTTGACATTTCCTGTAACGCTATAGAGGCCATCAATTTGAGGGATCGTAGCGATAACGGTGCGTTCTGGGCTTGGAGACAGGACTTTGCACATTCTGTCCTCGAAGTGGACTGCAAGTCCAGTGGCGGTGATATGATTGGTGGAGATTAGCATTCAGGCCATGCTCAGTGCGTACAAGGTATCCTTCAAGGTGACTACTGTTCTCTCCTTGCCATTAGGCAATTCAAGTCTCACATCTCCTTTTCCAATGGTGCTTAGGGTAGAACCATCAGCTGTTTGGACATCCTGGGGGTCAATGGCCTTGTAGTTGAGGAACTTGGACCGATCCAGGCAAAAATGCAATGTTGCCCCGGAATCGACAATTGCACCTCTATGTTTGACCGGCACGTTAAGCTGCTCTGCAATGCTGTGAAGGCTGGACGTTGCGAAGGCATAGTTATTGGGGGTTGGCTCAGAGGTGGCCGAGTTAGCACCTTCTTTTGGTGCGTGTCCTCCTTTCTTTCTCTGGTTGGGGCCTTGACCCTCTTTGCCTCCCCCTGGCCTCCAGCAATCAGTCTTGTAGTGGCCCTTATGGTCACAATTAAAACAGGTGACGTCTGTGGTATCTTTGCTTGTGGTTGCTCCCTTTCTATTCCTTCCTTGCCCAGACTTGGCTACAAGCACCAAATTACCACCCTTCTTGGAGCCGCGTCTATCTGTCAACTGACGGTGCTCGTATTCTTCAGCAATGACGGTGATAAGTTTGTTAGAGCTGAGTGGGGTTTGGGTTATTCTGGCCATGGCACTAATAGAGGACAGGATGGGTCTATATGACTCAGGCAGCGAGCCCATAAGAATAGCGTGAAAATTGCAGTCTTCAATGGTGGAACCCATGCTGGCTAGGAATTCATGTAGCCTCAACAGCTCCGCGAAATGTGCCTTAACATTGCTGTTCTCTTCGCAACGTAAGTCTTGTAGGCGTCATCTGAGATCAACCTGAACTAACTCTGTTTTTCCTTCGTGGATAAAACAGATTTCGTCCCAGATGCTAGATGCGCAGTGTCTTGTTACTTGAGGTCTTATATGAAAAGCGTGTAAAATGCAGTGACAATCACAACTACACTTTGATAAGACTAACAGTTGCCAGCTCCTCAAGTTCACGGTCAACGGATTTTCTACTTCTTGGTTGATAACGTGGTGTTTGTGGGTGGTCAAAGAGTAAATAAATTACCTTCTGTTGAAAAAGAAATTGCCCTTCTGAATGTGTCTTAGGTATGTTACACCCTAGTAGGTCGTGTCTCAACCTATGAAAGTCTGTTTCAACTTTGTTGTGTTCTCCTTACTCGAGTCTCTCTTCCTGTAAAAGAGAGAGTATTGACTAGTATACGTGGATAAAATGAATAGAAGATTGTATAGGTGATCCCTGTAAGATACTATACAACAAATGATTGACAAAAAGGCAATGGTTTTCAAAGGTAACTCATAGACCTTCACTTTCTTCTGGATCTCACACAGTGGAGACAGAAAGTGGGAAAACTCCTACACTTCAAATTCTTACAGTACTCACAGTTGGAGACAAGAATGGAAGAAGAAAGGCTTCCTACACTTCAAATTCTTACAGTACTCACAGTTGGAGACAAGAATGGAAGAGGAAACACTTCCTACACTTCAAATTCTTACAATACTCACAGTTTGAGACAAGAATGGAAGGGGAAAAACTTATTTATTTGGTTGGATTGGAGTCCTTAAATACATTTTGGAAACCATCCTTACTAAGCATGACTCATCACTGGATTGGTAAGAATGTGCTTACGAACCAAGCCTTTGGTGTGCTGAATCAGCTGCTTACTAAAGTACATGACTAAAATATTACCAATCATGGGGAGAATATTACAAAGCATAATAAATCATGACAAAACATGATGAGTCATGAAATATCCTTACAAATCATGACAAGATCATGATGAGTAATAGAATATCCTTACAAATCAGAATTTTACCAATCACATGACATGCTTACAAACATATCTGAGTGGCTCACTGATGCAATCAAGTGGCTGAATAAGCCTGGAAAAATGGAAAGAGACAGAAACTGATGAAAAACTAGAAATACAACTCAATAACAGAAAACCTAAGCTAATGATAGTGAAGTATATCCTTGTACACTCCTCTAATCATCTCCTTTATACTTGCTTTATATATATGTCATGGTATGAATCACATACCATGCATGACAGCGGTCCAGTTTTTGGATGCACAACAACAGTCTATTTGTGATAGTACTGAAAATTTGCTGCCTTACAAGTGCGTCTTTTTGTTGGAATTCATCCAATTTCTTATCTACCTCTTCGATCTCAGTCTGCGAAGGTGTCAATTCATCCAGCTTCATTACAGCCTGTGTGCTCTTATTGATCACGAATGGAGTCGGTTTGACTGCTCGACCATCAGTATAATGCATCAGACCTTGTGCACCTAGCGCCATTAACATTCTCTCCTTGTAGGTAATCCAATTTGATCTGTCTTCGGCCAATTTGGGGACGTTAAATAATGCGGAGTTGGTACTGGGGAGCATGGTATCCATGGTAGAGTCAGGGCTCATAACCTCTTGCGATGAGAGGCAATGAGCAGACAGCGAGGAGAGCTAATAGATAGATTATCTCAGTTTCTGGTAGGAGAACTCAGATGTTTCAATGTCTGTACGCATTACTTTATTGTACGGATAGAATAGGACTTTGTACGGGTAGAATAGGACTGAAGATATAAGTTTGAAACCTAACGTTCGGGATGAGTGACGGCTGACATCACTCTGCACTCGTACCTCATTACTCGCCTCCCAGTGCCTTGTCCTGATCGGATTCCAACAGACTTCCCATGAGAATGCCAAGGCAAAGGCAATGATCGAGCTCGAGCATCTCCGCTTACAGCATCAGCGAGATGAAGCAGAATGTCAGCACTTGCATGAGCGTGAAATACTCCAGGCCTGCATCAAGCTTGCCCATCAACAAGCTTCGTTTTACAATCACCAATCCAGTGGTAGTCTGCAAGTTGATGTGTTTGGGGCTTCGAGTTCAGGTTTGTGTCTTGATACCTCTAAGTTTGACGTGACACATCCTACCTTCAACTCATCTTTTTAATCGTTATTGAACCACTCTTTTGGTACTACTATTCATTCCATCTCCCTGCCATTGATTTTTACTACATTCATCAGTCTACATCAGTCATTCTTTTGAATCACTCTTTTGATACCACTGTTCACTCCATCTCCCTACCACTCTCGAATGTGAGCATTGCCTTCTTTAGTTCTTCCCTCTTCAGCTTGCCCTCTAGTAATGCCTCCTCCCAAAATAATAATTCATCATTCTCTCGCTCTGCCAGCCATCATGCCCTTTCCGCAGTCTCTTTATGCATGATCCAAAGACCCTTCTGATGGAACTGGTCCGCAGAAAATTTATCATCTGATCTTTTTTGATCCATTGCAAAGGTATGGAGGATGATGCAAGCAGTGACCCAGAGGCAAGCATACTGAAGATCTTGAGGGTTGTCAATGCGTAATTGAAGCCCTCAAAGAGAATACCAGTGTCCTTTGAGAAATCCTACACAGTGCTCTGAATGGACTCGGACACGAGATAGGTAATAATTAAACCAGCTATTCTCTGGTAAATCTCTCTCTGGCCTGTCAGAGTGCTGAGTTTTTTTTTTACTCAGATTAGGAAAACTTACGCTTTGTAGGGTGACTGGCACCAATTTTCCAGTGGATATGCAGAATCTGCCCAAACCCACTCACTATCATCTAGTAGGATCAAGTGCTCTTGAGGAAGCTGTGTTTCTGCCCATGCTGTTGCATCATGTTGACTTCCAGGCATACCAACACCATAGTCAATGATGCGCAAGTCAGGTGTTGAAATGAGCTTATTTATTTGGTAAATATGAGTCAGTTGTACTAGTGGCTGACTTACCTGCACATTCATTGAATAATTGCTTTTCCTATCGAACCAGGTATTACCATAAAACCCTGGGCACTGGTATAGTGGAACTAAAGACCCATCCACCATCAACCAACCATGTCGCCAAGCTGGGCAAGATGCCTCTTCCACCCACTCCTTAGCTCACTCAATTGCATTTGCATCAGGCCAGTGAACTACAGCCTTTCGGAAGTGATCCCAACACACTGCAATCATGATGCAATTGGTGTACAACCTCACTGTACCATATCCAATGCCAGCCCACAGTGCAATCTTTGTTACAGTGGCAGCATTGCCATAATGGCCAAAGCGAAACAGGGCAACTGCAAGTTGTCGATCAATAGGATCCTGTGCATTCTGTGAATTATTCTGAAAAATTGGATCATCCTGAATAGCAGCTAGGAGTGCATTGAAAGACTCAGGAGACATTCGGACATATGAGCGGAAGATTTCGGGGCGATTGAGTTTCCAATCAGTGAGGAGGAGAGTAAGATCTTGACCACTTTTGTTGATATTGACCCGATCTATCAGATATCTTTGGGAGTATAGGTCACTGGCTAGCTGAAGGAATACCTGACCAGTGGCATTTGTGATCTCGAGGTTTTCATCAGTGTCAGATGATGAGTGATCAGAATTAGATCCATTGGATGAGTCATAAAGCTCATTGTTGATTGTAGACTGAGTTTGGGTGATAAGATTTAAGACATAAGCATCATATACAGCCTGAATAGCTTGTCCTCGTGGTGTGCTGCGAGGCATGGTGAAGTGGTACAGTCAATCCGACTCAATCTTGCTGTTATCGCAGCCACCTGCATGGATTATATAATGGTTGTTGCCGTGTCGGCAGACTCGGCAACCGTTTCAAGAGATGCGACAAATTTGCTGACCAGTGCGCGAACAACAGGGTTATCACAGTCAACCAACGTTTTTCGGTGTTTTTCAGACCTCGAAACTTTTCTGAAAAACGGGCGAAAAACGTCTTACCAACGCAACTGTGAACTCCCCTATTAGAATGTAAGCGACAAATTGTTCATAATCTGAAATGCATTGCTGGTACCTGATGTACTGCTAGCTGTAGCCTATGCCGCTGTAATACTGTAGTGAACGATAACAAAAAGAAGACAAACGCAAAAAAGTGCCGTGCGATGTACATATATTAGTTTGCAGAACACCAAGAACGTACGCAATACGACCAGAAACGAACGAAAACGAAAATGCGATGAGAATGCAGGTGAAAAGAACAGTGTATCGAAAACGTGAGATGCGAGTGTGGAAGATCATGCCACGAGAGAGACTAGTTTGTCGCTGTCCTCGAGCTTCGAAGCAATCCGTTGAAGCCTCTCAGGATCCTTCTCAAATCCAGCACCCCTGAGCATGATAGCCATATAATCAAACGCCTTGGGGGCATCGATGGCGATATCATCCAAAAACTCTGCCATGGGCATGAATCCCTCCTCAAAGACATCGAGCGTACACTGTCCGGTGGTCATAGCCTGCGCAAAGAAATCGCCCACCAACCTTGCGTCCGTCTCTTTGCTCTCGAGCGCGGACGCAACCAGCTTGTCCACGAGTCGGAAGCGGTGCTCGTCGGGAAGATTGGTGAAATACACATTCGCCTCTTCAAGATTGCGAACTGCGAAGAACTCCTTCGCGTCTTCATCAATCTTCTTCTTGGCGTCTGCTTCTGACATGGCAATGGGTACAGTTTCAGGTTCGTCTTCCGAAGGAGTCGTCGTGTTTTCGTCAGCAGCAAGAACGGACCGTGGAAGGAGCTGCAGTTTCCTACGCTGTGCAGCAGGCTCAGGGACACCGGCATGACCAAGATCAAGGCTGGGCTTCCGACTCGACGAACGACTGGGCTTGGTGGACGTCTCAGGAGCGAGTTCGGGATTCTGGCTGAGCATGTGGAACATATTCGAGCTCGAATTCGTCCGCGAAAGTGCTTCCCGCTTGCTGTCCTTCTTGCCGGCCGCAAAGACGCCACTTGGACCCATTACCAACGCCATGGGTGCGCCCTTGTTGATCTTGCCGAACTGTGAAAGATCACCAGCCTTGGGAGGCGCCCGCGGAACTGAGCCACCTGCAACAGCCCAGCCATCAGGGCCATGCTCTTGGTTGCGATCGCCACCGCGTCGAGAACCACCGCGAGACATGCTTATCTGGCGGTTGAAGGACTCCTTCTCTTTAGCTTCCTTCTCCTTGGCGGCCTGTTGACACAAACATCAATACAATAATCCTCCACGATGCTAATGTACCCTACCAGCTCGTGAACGGCAGCAATCGTCGTAGGCGCGGCAATAGCATTGCGGGTGACCCATTTGCGTTCACGCAACTCAATGACGTCCTATCGCAATGATGAGCACAACCGACAAAGAAACTAAAAAATAGCCACACACCTGAAGCATAAATTGCATACGAGAGCTGACATTCAGGCTCTTCCCGAGCTCCTTCATGCGCGTGAAGTAGACGTCCATATGCGCACGCGCCTTGGGCGTATCCAGCAACTGGCCAGCCGTCTTCAACAATTGGCACAAGCTCTCAATCTCTTCTTCTTCGGGGTTCTCGACGTTGCCCAACAACTTCTTCACACACTCGTGCATGATACGTTCCGTGAGCATCTGCAGCTTGAACAACTCGCCGATGAACTTGATGAGACCAAGACCCTGGCGTTTCGCCTTCTGTGCGGCGTAGTACTCTTCCGAATACAGCTCAGCTTCCTCCGTGTCCTTCTTCTCGTTAGCATCTTTGGTTGCTCGATCATCAGACGCCTTCGCCGCAGCGGCTGCAGCAGTGGCTTCCTTGGCGACCCATCCCCGCTCGAAGTCCTCTTGACACCGGTTGAGGAGATACTTCCGGAAGAGCTGACCACCTGCAATAGGCTTGCCGTCCGAATTCTTGATTCCATCATCCTGCACCTCCGGACTGATCTGCTCCATCATCTTCCGACACAAACGCGCATACATCTCACTCCAAGCAGCTTCATCAGTCGCCTTCTCGAACACCAACCGGATGACTTGGATAAGGGTCCGCCCGTCCTTCTCGTGCACACTCTTGTTTGCCCAATGGATGATTTGGTCTGAAATCGACTCGAACTTCTCCATCGTAAGCTTGTTGAGCAATGCCTTGACCTTGCGGTCGACCAGCTCAGGTGAGTCAACGTCGGGTTGAACCTTGCGGGCCGTACTGGCGGGAACCCAACGGTTGACAGACAATTCAAGGGGTATGACGGGTTCATAGCCAGCGCCCAGTATAGGTGCAACACCATAGCCAGAACCTTGTCCTTGCTGGGACATCGGCGCCTTGTTAGCATCACCACGTTTCTCACCACGTTTACTGCGTGTGCGGTTGCCATGCATGGGATGACCAGGGCCACCCTGACTAGGCGTGCGCACCATCGGGGCGCGGAATTGGGCGGTGGCACTGCTAGTGGAAGCAGAACGGACGTTGGATGACATGGCAAAACGCTCCTCACTCGTAAGCTTGCTTCCTGGTGACTGGAAGTTGCCCATCTGGAAACCGCTTGGAACGGAGGGCTTCTGGAAGCCACCGATACCCAGGCCTACAGAAGCCTGGCGAGTGGCAGAAGGAGGCATTGCCCCCGAGGCATTGCGATGACGTCCAGAGCCACCGCGGGCCATGACAAACGAAGATTGGTCGACGGGTTCAATGCCGAGGACATCGAGAGCAGGAAGGGTAGGTGGCTTATCCTTGCAGATGTGCATGAACTGCATGAGGAAATCGCGATCGTATCTACTCGAAACTGTGGATCAGAATCTCCAAGTGAAAGAGGCAAAACCACCAACCTGAATCGACCGTCCCTGACGTTCGCATTGAGTTCAACCTTGGGGCTTTTGATACCTTCAGGGTACGCCACCTCGCTGAGATTCTCAATAACACGTGCGGTGAGGAGTGCGGAAGGGGGAGGTGCAGAAACATCTCTCTTCGCTGAAGCAAGGTCGAGAGGGCCAGGACGTCTTCGAGGAATCTCAGTGGGAGGAGGCATCGCAGAGGTATCTATCCGAAGTGACTCCTTCAATTTCTTCCCACTATCGCCGTTGAGCTGAGGTTCAGAAACTTCGTCGTGCTCGGAGACTTCGCCATCTTCTGCCTCTTGAGACTCGCTAGCTGGTGATGGAGTCTGAACGACGTCATCTGCTTCTTCAGCTTCAAGCTGGGCTTCCTCCGCCTCAAGAGCATCTTGCTGTTTCCGTTCCTCTTCCAATGCGATACGTGCCTCCTCTGCCTCCTTGCGCTCAGCCTCAAGACGTTCTTCTTCCACCTTACGCAGGCGTTCCGTCTCTTCCTCCTCAGCTTTCCGTATCCGCTCCTTGTCTTCCTCTTCCATGCGTATCCGATCTTCCTCAGCCTTCCTCTCGCGTGCAGCTTCCTCCTCCTCCTTTCGCTTAGCCTCTTCCTCCTCATCGCGCTTCTTCTTCTCTATAGCCTCTATCTTCGCACGCTCCTCAGCATCCTTCTTCTCCTGCTCTTTCCGTGCGTTCTCCTCGCGCGCGCGCTTCGATTCCTCGCTCTCAATCCGTACCGAAACTGAAGGTTGTCGTCGGCTAGTCACAACAGGCGATGCGGGTGGGATAGGAACGGTTGGTGGTTGGGGGCTGTGCTTCTTGAGAGCATCAAGCGTTACCTCCATGCCATCCTGACTCTTGATGGTGACTTTGGCTGTGGAGCGACCGCCAGGTACGAAGTCGCGGGCGTTCGTGTTAAGGCGAGGTGCGTTTGCGGTGGAAGGTGTTGGCGGTGGGGAGGATATGGAGGGAGGCGGTTGAGGCGTATGAGGGGGGTGCGGAATAGCGTGTGCCATTGTGGGTGTACCAGGTAGTTGGGGGGCTGCGGGACGAGGCGACATGGGAAGAGGTCCAGGTTGATGGGGAGGAGCGGCATGAGGGACATGTTGCTGGTGAGGCTGTTGGTGCATATGTTGGGAGGGCATAGCATAATATCCCCAAGAAGGTTGCGGTTGACCATATGGATCTGGCATGTACTTGCATCACGTTGAGAATGTAGTTGACATATATATATATATAATGGAACACTAACATAGTATGGCGCCCATGGCATGGGCTGCATGGGCAACTGTGGTGTTACACCTCCAGGGGGAACTTGATGTGGGTGCGGAGCCATTCGGGGACTGGCAGGCATAGGCGGGCCACCAGGACCCCCTGGCCCAGCTCCCTGTCGAGACTGGCTTTGCACGTTTGGTACTGCACGAGGGAATGCAGGGGAACGTGGGGTGCCAGCAGGCTGCTGCGGTTGGCGCATATTGGGCACGTACTGCGAATATGAATGTGTACCGAGTTGCGAAGGTTGCTGGGGTTGTTGTGATGAAGATGACGATGGCTGGTGATGTGAGGGCAAATTAGAGGGCCGGACAGAAGGAGAGGATGTGTCGGAAGACGGCTGGGAAGACGATGACGAGGGATTCTGGAAGAGTTTCGTAATATCTGCTTTGGATGGTTTGGGCGTTGATGCGGTTGACGTTGCGGCTGTTGAGGAAGGAGTACTCGAATTGGAGGGAGTTGATGATAGGGAGGGTCTTGAAGGTTGCTTCGACGACCCTGTGGCCGATGCGGAAGCTGAAGTTTTGCCATTTACATGGTTGGAAGACGTAGCAGGTACGGATCCGAAAGACTTTACGACTTCGGTTTTTACGGCGGGAATGGCGGCCGGTGATGAAGATAACGGGGCCGAGGCATCATCTATTGATCCAAAAACAACGGATGCTAAGAGTAACAGTTAGGACTGAGCATGGTATGAGTGTGAGGATGAAATCAGACCTGGTCGTACTACTGATCCCACATTATTCCGAGGGACTGAGACGCCATCTTTTACGGACACGCCCTGGCCTAACGCACTTGGACGTCTTGAGTGAGAAGTAGCTATTGGAGGTGCAACATGAGTGGGAGCGGGAGACTGCGATCGCGGCGAAGGAGCTGAAGATGAACTGCTCTGCGGTGGGCCCTTTGCCCAAGCTGACTGCGTCGGGAGCGGCGTCGGAGTCTTTCCAGATGAAGTGGAAACTTTGCTCATTCTACGAGCACCAAAAAATACGTAGAAGACGCGCAGAAGGTAGTCGTCAGTAACAACAAGCATATAATGAGTTGAACTCACGAATTTTCGAAGTAACAGATATTTTAGCAAGCAGTCGATGATTTGTTGCGCGTGGTGGTCGTCAAGTATGACCTGCCAGCAGGCGAAAACAAAAGATCAGTTGAATGAAACTTGGTTCTGTCTATGAAAAACGAAAGCCCGTCGCCGTCAGTTGCGATCTCGGCAGGTTAAAAGGATGTCTTCCTGCTATAGCCTGAGGCTGTAGGGAAACGACGGAGTACAACAAGTGCGTGGGACTCGAGCCAAAAAAATGCACCCCTACAATGGACCCCAGAAACCTCATTTGGTCCCCGTTCACTCAGTCGGCAATCTACGTTTTTATTGTTTCACTAGAACCGACGACGGAACCGTGCTTTTGACAGTGAGCTCAACCACGTTATTATACACGAGTCTGTTTGACGTCAGGTCCACGTCTAAAAGCTCAATGTCGGCTCGCTTACAGGCAACGCACGGTCTACACACAGACTATTCGATGTCGGCGATACAGCAAAGGATTGTCACATCAATTGAATGGCAATAATTAGTATCGTAACCGGTACCGCAAGTATGTATCGCCGCAATGAGTCACAGGGTGCTAGTTGAGCCTCCTAAGGGTTCCCAAAGCTGCCTGCACTCAGGACTGTCATGCTATTATGAGCGACTCTAGGTGAGTCTAATATAGACTCATGGGCCTCTTGTACTCAGACCCAGCCTCTGGTCCCTGCCAGTGGGTCTTCCCGCTCAGACGCAGTCTCGTCATCGCCAGCACAAGACATTTGTATTTCATTCGCGTGTACAGTATCACCGTGACGAGATTTCGATCCTGGGTCGATAATTTTGTCAGTTTCTTTTTTATCGGATTGCATGCGCTTTATTGGGTTTATTCCGTCCAAATCTTTGTCGCGCTGAGCTCACAGGCGTCTAATATATATTCCTTATCCAGGTACACTCTCCTCGAGGGACACACGGACGATCTTCATACTAGGCTACTCGTTGTTTTTGATCGGTTTAGCCTATTGTTTCATATGGTGAGACTATTCTAACCCTTGGTCGTTCACAACGAACCCGTCAATAACCTGCTGATGAGCATCCTGCAAAGCGTTACTGTGTGCAGTAGAGGTAGGCAGGTGTTGTCACGGTTTGTGCAGCTTACTGCATCGCTCTCATTTAGTTGGCTAGGATTGACGCATTCACGACGACTTCTGGTAGCGATGAATGTGATTTGCCAGCCGGTATGAGTACGGGTTACGACGCCCTGGCGATTTGGTTCTTATCTGATTCAGATACCGAATGTAGGGTCATCATGAAGGTCTGCTTAGGTCTCACGCAAAGTTGCTCACCATATTTTATCGCATTCACGATGCTGATGTTAGTAGGATCGTCAAGGATAGTGAGACAACATCTATGAGGAGATTTCAAATATGGTTCAAGTTCAATCGACTTCTATCCACGCAACATGCAGAACCTAAGAAATATGCGATTCTCATGTTTAGACTCGAAAATACCTTGGAATTGCTGTAGTGCAATAAAAAATACTTGATCCAAGGTCACTAGGTTGGAGCATTGAAAGACACAGAGCAGGTGATATCCTTGGTGAACGTGTTTACCAACACAAAGGCATGGTTACCAGACGGGCACGAACGCCCAGAATTTCAAGACAAATATGATACGCCTCGACCTGTAATAATAATTTGACTTGGCGAGTGCCACTGAGGTATGACGTCTCCCGAAATCATGCCTGGAGGTTTGATTGAAATGCTGAACCTTCGGAGGAGAACCAGCCTCTTGAACTTGACCGGCGTACTTCCATGGGCTGTAAATATTAACTGACATTCAATGGACTGATCATGATGACGGTCCATCTTGTTCGTCTGAGAGTCATAAATTTCTTCTACCGCATGCTAAACGTGTAATTGGAGGCAAATAAAGGCAAACAACCTCCTCACCGCTCATTCATACTCTACCGTACAACATTCACTGGCAGTAGCTCTCTCACTTGAGTTGCTTACCCATAGTACTTGATATGCAGCACTATGCAGCACTTCCCCCATTACGGGCATGTTCCACCTTCGTTGTCTAGAGCAACGGCTGTTCTGAACAACTGAGGTGAAAAATAGCCCAGCGCTGTATTCAAATCAATTTCATCTCTTTTCCTCCAGTCTAATGCCCTGCCACAAGCTTAATCCCCACAGTATCCAAGGGATATACTAATACTGTCGGCCGCATGCATATTTCCCCCCGGATAATCAACATCTCACAGGCTCTCAAGACAACTCTGCGACATCCAACGGCTCCAGGGTGGCGATCTGTGCATACGACCAGGTGATACGAACATGGAATCAGGAGGGTAGCATCCTTGCTGGGCCGTGGGGATGTGGTGGATCTGTCATGAGCGTCTGTTTCATGGTCCCCAGATGGACGCCATCTGGCATGCAGATCGTCAGGTGACAATTGATTGATATTGAATGCCTGCGCTATAGTCCGCATGTGTCCGCTCAACAAGGACTGAAAAGCAATCGACATATTGGCGAATGTAGGGACCCTTGGCCCACTTGATCCCAAATTTCCAAGGCTCGAGACCATTTCTTCGGTAGCTAAATTTATTGCTGTGAAAGTTCTGTCTACTAATGCTATCGCGGTGCAAGATTTTCGGACGAGAGTTTGATCAATTCTTTGTGGAAAACGATTCATCAGCAGAAATGTAAAGTGCTGTGTGCCGCAGGTCGACTGGGCAAAGCAGCGGAATTCATAGTTGTACAACATGACGCGCAAGTTTGACGGCGCCACAAATACTGAGGCAGAATTCGTCGACTGGTTCATGGGTAAGTCCCGCCCCGCACTATGTCCTCGCGGAGAGCATCTCAAGGGAATTTCAACACCAGGTTTCAAACGAGAGTGTGTTGCGGCATTAGTGATGCAGGCAAACGCGGCTTCACGCGCCGAAAGCTATGATAAGGCAATAGATTGGTACTCAGCAGCGGTAGTTCTTGATCCATTACGGTACGACTTTTCCGTAAACGCAGCAAGGTAAGAGTCACAAAAGCCTTATGGGATGGCATTCTAGAGGACGCACAGCAAGTACGCTTGAGTTTGATCTCCATCGTGCAAGAGCCCTGGATCTCGCTGACGATATGGAATTCACTGTCAGGCGATTGGACTTGATCCCTCATCGCCACCATGAGGTTTCAAAATGAAACATGCGGCGCTTCACGCCTTGCAAAATTTTGGTAACATGACACGTTCACTAGTCAGGTTTGCTGCCTTGATATGCCCCTGTTTGTTACAGAATTGCGCCAGCAATACGTTAGCCCATCCGAAACAAATAACGCGATTCGAAAAGCTGTCCTATGGTGCAGTTCACTTATGCGCCGCTACTTTTGTGCAAAATTTCTAGCGTCGTGAGAAAAAGTCCCGGGAACTTTCTGTCTTGTAAAAATACTTAGATTGGTGATAGGAATAAATTCTCAAGAGCGATTGTTCATTGGATGAAATCTGAGTGAGATCATGCTTATGCTAATGCAATATTGAATACTAAATTACTAAATTTCCGAGCTTTCAAGCAAATTTTCGTAACTTCAGTCCAGCCACTCTTGAAGTTTGCGCTCTGTCAGCTTCCTGTAAACTCAAGAAACTTGTTAGACTAGCCAGTTCAGCCTCTTTGTAATAACTCCATGTTCTAGATACTTGAATTTAATTTGTACATACATTAACCTATTTATTCCAACGAGACTTGAGTAACTCAAGTACACTTTCTATATTTGGACCAGGGTTAGGGTTGGGCTGAGTCGCCCGTCAGTTTGGCGGTTGCCCCGAAGTAGCGGCGCATAAGTGAACTGCACCATAGTCGAGCTCGCCGATGCGCCACTGCGATTCTTCAAAATGAACATAAGCTATTATACTATCGCGAAGCGTAGATAAGAAGCCAGCACCGAGTACTAGGAAGTCAACAAGTTCTTCCAATACCCAATACATGATGTTGTCGCACAAATGGGAAGGGAAAGAATCGCTGTTACCCGATATTCAGGGCGATAACAATTTTCACCTTCGATCCGGTCCACACCATAAAATTTTGCAAAACTGCTCGTCAACTAAGATACTTATCGATGGACACGGAGCGATACGTGTTGCATTGACAAGCAAATAACGTCGAGCTCCAAAAGTCACTCACGTACATCAGCCATTTGGTATCCTCTCACCTTCACGTACTTGTCGTCGGGTGTTTCCGGTACATCCACGTACGGCGGGCTGGCGGAGAGCGAGAGAGTGAATTTTACAAGAATTTCTGGCCTCTCTGGTGGTTCTCTTTTTCAGAAAGGATTGGATCTTGTATGGTAATTATTGGTCACCCAACCACAAGGAAGTTAGCTTTGTCCTTCGCGAGGTGGAAGAGGCGACAGGCATGCTCTCGCAAACTTCCAACCTGGGATCGGATGGCTCAGGCTGCAATGGGTTTCCACTCGGGTCGTGACAGAGGAGGAGGATACCCATATTCGCTGTTAGGCATTTTTAATGTGCAGCTCCCGATCCTGTATGGAGAGAAGAACCAGAACTTCGGTTGGTTGCTACAGGAGATCATAGCTGGA
Organism: Auricularia polytricha; assembly: GCA_003316125.1. Taxonomy (NCBI): domain Eukaryota; kingdom Fungi; phylum Basidiomycota; class Agaricomycetes; order Auriculariales; family Auriculariaceae; genus Auricularia; species Auricularia polytricha. The sequence goes on from QFEN01001427.1 coordinate 15,509, forward strand.
CTTGATTGGATCGGTCAGTATCCAATACTTCCCTTCCTGAAGATTCAAGACTTAACTGCTAATGGCATTTACGCCACCGTTCCTGACTAAGGAAGAACTGGACGACACCATTTCTGCCCTGCGCGAATCAATTGTATGATGGGCTGCATGACCTCGCTGGGCTTCGACTCACCAACCGCTGGTCGACTCTTCTCGTCCATCCGTCACGGAATCGTACAGAAGCACGAAAAGGAGGGCGACGAAGTGAGCCGCGCATATGACATTACATAAAGCGGTTAGGCTCAAGGATCTCTGCATCGCAACCAAATCGCAACGGCATATGTTGACTCACCCGAAGTACCTGCTTGTGCATCCGTGGAGCTATATTCCAACTTGCTATCCTCTGAATCTGGGACAGCATTGGAGAATAGTGAGTCCGAATATAGTTCGCCAAGGGAAAGTCTTGATACAAATCTTATGAACTATCATGCAGAGATACAATCCTGTGGACTACTATACAGAGACTGAGCACAGAAACATATTATTAGAGCTTCTTGTTCGACTGGGGCAGCCATTCTCTGCAATCTTGCTCAGGCGGTTGCAAAATATAAGAGGGTCGCATGTGACCACTAGATCACTGCCCACTGAGTCGATGATATGAGTAACGTCCTGGACTCGAACGGTGTTAGAACGTTGGGTACTTGTACTTTAGACATACACGGAGAAATAGGAAAACTCACGCCGACATCGTTGGAGGCAGCGAAAACCATACGAGCTTGATAGGAAGTAAAAAAATCAAAGAGAAGAGATGAATCAAGAATTTGAAGTGATAGACTTTCGAGTTCAGGTCAGTGAACCTGGGTGTATTTTGCTAAGTACGAGGATTATACATGGACCTTTTTATACGAGAGAGTAGAAACAAAGCGTTTCAGTAGAATATAGGAGAAAGTGGCGATAAATCAAAGGGAGCGTCACGGTGGCATCAAGGCAGTTTGGAACATTGGCGAAGTGATGAACAAAGAACGGGAATGTACCGAACACAACTCGAGCGCTGTCAGGAAGACTTGCGCTGGTGAGCGTTCGGCGGTTTCGATGTCGCTCGGGGAGTACAAGGAAGAGTATGAAATTTGAAAGCAGCAATGGATGCTTGACAGAGCGTGGTTGGCGGTTTGAAACTGGCATGACCTGAAAAGGCAGCTAGGAGTCGCCCTGCTTACAAACATGATACTGATCGTTGGTGTTTCTCACTTTCACAACGCTCTCTTAGGTAGCCAATTTTTATTCGAAGACGTCTGGTCCTCGTGTCCAGCATGTGCTGATCGATCATCATGGGTTTGATAGTTTCAGCGATCTGTGGAATTACAGATACCCTCTTTTTATAATTTTTGCGCGGTTTCTACGCGCGCGTTTCTTGTAGTGGTTGATGAAAGAGCGATCAGATCAGCGCGGCTAGATATACTGCACTGCTATTATGCCATGAGGCTGGATCTTCGCAACTGGTTTTAACCATACCAATTGTTCTTCGCCTGATTCCATAATTGCCAAATTCCTTCTTGACCACCGTCCCTGGGCTAGAGCAACCCAGTACACAAGACCCTGGAACCCCATGACCTCCCTTATCGAGCATTGTCCAGAGTTTCACACAAAGTTATCGCCCAGTCACGGACCATCCTCCCAAACAAGTCATTGCTAGACTCGAGGTAATATTAATTGATTGACCAACCGGTATCCGGACTATCATTGTCCCTCACTTCCAGTTTATTTAGTGCAAGTGCAGCCGCTCTCAGTACACACACTATGTGAGCGTATTTTGCCTCTGATTTGGTGATCAGTACTGATGCATTCTAGGATGGACGTAGATCCTGAGTCTGACTTCCGTGTTCAATTTCATGCACCTCAGTTGGCACCGATGCACATTCCGGGCTGGGATTACAGCAGCGCTCCAGAGCTCGTCGTGAGTCTAATCGCCATCGACGCCATCGATGACTCTCACTTTATTTTTCACATCTCCTCCTATACACCTTAATCGTCGTCCGTATGACCCTTGGGCTCCAACTGAAACCAATCGCTATATCCGTCCGCCATTATTATTCGATTCATCCTGACTACTATCCCCCAACTCAAGAACATGCCTGGCTGTGTGCCCGACGAAGATGTACTCGCTCTCACAGAACTCCTCCATAGCCTTCAGTCTGCGACTACCCCCACCGATATCGAACGCCATCTCCGCGCGCTAGCTCTCATCTGGGAAGATTACTACCTTCCTAAATTTCCAATTCCTTTCTTCCAGGTGCGCGTTGCCGATGTACGCGCGGCCGGCGGGTCCCTTAGCACTGCTCTCCCACTCTACGACGAGGCGCGTAGTTCGGTGGTATCTGTGGGCTGGGGCTAAAACATATTTATTAATTTGCTTTTTCTTTGGTGCCACCCCTCAATCATGTTTTTTTTTCTTTTCTTCTTTTAAATGCAGGTTCTGCATGGTATCAATGGCCAGAATGGCCCGGCATTTGCTCAGTTCGTGTCGACAGTGCGGATGCTAGCGCAAGGTGATACGGAGCAGCAAGGTGTGTTCCTGCATACGCGTGTCACGACACTACTATATTTACCACTTCATAGCTCGCAGCACCGGTTCCCTAACCTTTTTCCAACGCTGGAAACCCGCGCGCGAGCATGCTAATCCCTTCAATTGGCCCATGCTCCCACCAGCATCAGCCGACATCCTAGCTGCGTGGCGCACCAGTCCATTCCAGCGACAGTACCTTAACTACATCTGGATCAAGGCACATTACCTCGAGGGCACCTTCCATTTGGCTGGGGAGGTGAGTGGTTCAACTGCGGACAACCAAACGCGGGATTGGCGTTACGGTTGACATGGTAGTTCTAGCACTAATGCTTTTGTCAACCTAGTCTGTAGATGCACTTACTCATTGGGGTTTGGCCCCCCACCTAGTGCGATGCGATCCCAGAAGCGATCTTAAAGACGCCGAGGCCATCGTTCAAACGCTAATTGACCTCGAAGACGTAAGCCCTTTCCCATTTTTACTCATCATCCTCCCCCTCTCAACTTGTCCCAGGCTTTCTCTGCCACCATTTCATGCCATGAGCGGCCAGAGCTCCTGACCCCTGAACTGGTACAGGCGGTGCATGCAAAACTGATGCGCACATCAAAAGTGAAGATTAACGACCCAATGGTCGGAGGCGTGCATTATATCAATGCAGGATTCACTCGGCAAACAACGCAGAAGTCAGTGGTGAGGCGTAGTCAGCAGTATAATCTCGCATTCTGCCCTGCGGAGCGCGTGGATCAGCAGCTTGAGTATATCTGTCGAATGGGGAAGGTGAGTGGGTGTTTATTCGCAGGACTCCGTGTGGCGCTTTGCGTCGGCTGGGGTACTGATGGTGAGATACAGCAATACATTGCGCGCTGGAGGAACCCGTTTGCGACGGCTGCTTGGCTCCATGTCACTTTCGTGCGATGTCATCCATTCGATGTGCGTCTTCCTTCTTTCTTCCTCATTCCATGTGATCTGACTTGCGCCATGACACAGGACGGAAATAGTCGCATGTCACTCCTCATTTCGTCTATACCGCTTATGCGTCATGGATTCCCGCCGCTCTGCATCACTCCGTCGCTGAGGAGTGTATATTATGATGCGTTGAACATTGTGAGCGTTTTCTATAGATTTGTGCTCATTCCATTTCTGTTGAGGCGTATCGTTCTGCTTTGTTCTTGTTTCACAATTTTTTTATTCTGCCATTCCGTTCTGAGTTAAAAAAAATTTCGATCCTGTCTTGTCATCCCACACACTACCACACTACTTCCCTCCCACCTATACCCACACCAGTCAATGCTGACATCCTATAGGCCTGGGAAGGTGACTTCCAGCCCCTTATCAACTGCTTCGTAGACTCCATGAACACGAGTCTTGAGGAAGTACAGCGGATTATGGGAGCTGCTTAATCTCCGCGATCTGCCATTCAGGTCGAAGAAGATCAAGTCGTTGCCCACTCAGCGAGTTGGTTCTGTTTTGGGTGTTTGTATCATCACGGTCCGTTTCGAAAAATGAAAAAGAAAGTGTAGAAGTGTTTTACAGTAATGCGTGTCTTTGTATGCGTTCTTTTGACGTTTGTTCGCATCGTTCAGTTGTGGATTAGGAGTCTGTAGTATATTAATCCCCTTGCCCTTGCTTCTTAACAGGCTCATGCTATACTCTTCCCCCTTCCTTTCACTAGCTTCTTCGCAGAGTTACCCATCCCCATTACATTCATGTTATCAGTTCCGTTACGATCACTTCCCGGTGATTCCAAATACCAGTGCCTCGCCATGGATGTATGATATATGTAGCTGTCAATTCCTAGATGTACCCTTTATTAAAGCGAAGGATTGACTCACATGTTTAAGGATTGTAGCTGATCGCGAGTCGCGAGCAATTTACAAGTCTTGAGGAGGAGAACAAACTCAGTGATCCATCACCCCGCGGGCTGGGCCTTCTGCCGTCACTCTGGATAATCTGCTGTAACAGGACAGCGTCTCTCAGCCCAGCTACTCCAAAGGTTTAGTTGACGCCAACAAAGTAGACTCTTCATGGGAGTATGATCAGTGCGCCTTCAACATTCTCTGGACATAGCAGTGGTCCACGACCAATCCAACGTTGCACCATCGCGGTTCTATAACGACACCTGTGTAAAGTAGTCAGCTGCCGCGCCTCATAACCGTTACACCAAAAGGTAGAATACTGAAAGCTTAGCTTTCAGTATCAGCAACAGTATATGTATTGATTATAGGAACTCGAGTAAGCCAGCGTGCTTACAACCTGGAGCGCAATGTCAGAATTATCCGAGTCGCTTCAAGTTCGCCATGGACTTCACTCCAGCTTTCTCGTCATCCTTCTTGTCCTGAGATGATATAATGCGTTGTACCGTATCATTGACGAGAGTCAATTCTTACGGAAACAACCATATAGGCTTTAAGGTGCACTTCGGTCTCGGGTATTAGCTACCCTTCCGTACACGCAGGGACGCATATGTGCTGGGGATTTTCCGGTTGGCCCATGCCTTAGTAGTATGTCAGCGCCAAGGGTGAAGACGAGAATGACAGAGCATAACAATTGAGAATCTGCGCTTGTCATGAAGACGAAGCCTTGCGACAAAATAAGGTGAGATATGATAGCAAGGGTCGGAACGATTTGCTAAGGAGGTGGGAAGGTAAGGTTCCGCCAGAGCGGGACGGGACTGGCGGGGCCTCCTTGTGTATGATCTGGAGTCTGGATCGCTCAGGGCAGAGGAAGCACTATAACAAAAAGATCGTGATCGAAAAAACAGACCTTTTGAGAGAACGCGTTCTGATAGGGATACTCTGGGGCAGTGCGCAGGCCACCAATCACTGAACCCTTAAGTTATGCCACACATGCAGTGGCCTGCGGCCCTGCGCTGTCACGCACACATTATCGATAGGCACCATTGCATGGAAATCACGTCAAAGGGCAAGCGAACAAATTTTCCGAGGATCCGATGGAGAGAAGAGAAATATAGTGAGGGTGTGTTTTCGAGTTTCGCCAATCGGAGACGCACCAAAAGAAATTGGAAGAAATACTCGACTGCAATGTGCAAGCTGCAACTGACAGACGTGGCCTCAGTGAGGCCTGATTGTCGCACGAGTCTAGTATGTAGTTCATTCCACCCCTAAATTAATACAACATCACACAGCTCTGATCACTAAAGTACACCGAGATCTATGTCATACCTTATCCAACTTCCAAGACGTGGATATATACATCAAACTCCAGACATAATGCGCAAGCACTCCCCCCCACCCAAACACCCTATTCCATTCCCTTGGCAGCCTTCACAAACGCACGCACCTTCTCCTCGTCCTTCCTCCCTCCCACTCTCTCAAGCTCACCATCAACCCCATCACGCTCAACGCCCCCGCTCACATCCACTACCCACGGTTGCACACACTCAACCGCTTCGCGCACGTTCAAAGGATTAAGTCCACCAGCAAGGATAAGGGGGAGAGGGAACGTGCTCGTGGGTTCGTCATCGACATTTTGTTCTCTAGTACCGTGTACGGCGCTGCTCAGGGATGCGTTGATGCTCACATCCGGAGAAATGACAGGCACCTCGCCCTTCCTCACAAGACGTGCTGCGAGCGCCCAGTCGAGCATTTTGCCCGTACCACCGCTGGGAGACAAGGACTGCGCGGAGGAAGTGGTGTCGAGCAGGATAAAGTGATGGTATCCAGGTGTCGTGAGCGTCTCGAGGGGGTCTGGAGATGGAAGAGGGGCGGTGTGAGTTTCCTCAACCTCGTTTCCTGTGCTTGCGCTCGCAGGATTCTCTTCAGGAGTAGACTCCGGTGCGGGAGGAGGCACCCCGCCCACCCTTATGACTGGGACCCCGATGCTCCTGGCCCACTCGATGGGTTCTGAGCCGTGCAGCTGCACTATGTCGAGGCCAACATCGCGCACGACCCGCTGAATGTAGCGCAGGGGCTGGTTCTGGAAGACTCCAACGAGAAGGGGTCGTACCTTGCGCGTGTGAGATGGAATGTAGGAGGCGCGGGTGTGCGATGTGAACCACGGAAGGGGTAGGTTTAAATTTTCACCTTCACCCTCATCGTCATCGTCATCAGGAAGCGGGAAGGCGCTGCGCACAGCCAAAGAGATCTCTCGCGCAATGTGCACGCTCACGTGGCGCTTTGAGGTGGGGACGAAGACGAGGCCAAGGAAGTCTGCGCCAGCGTTTGCTGTGCTGATGGCTTCAGAAGGGGTGAGAATGCCGCAGATTTTTACGAGTGCAGTAGGGGGGATTGATTTTGGGATTTCGAGTGAAGAGGGGGATTTTGGAACAGGCTCATCCCAGTCCAACAACTTTCTTATAAACTTGCCCTTATCTTCTGCGCGCATGAGTGATTCACCGACTAGGACGGCCTTCACCCCCTGCTCCCTATACGCCCGCACATCTGCGGGACTCTTGATGCCACTCAGCGCGCACAAGATGACCTCTCCAGTTTTACCTTTCTGCTCCAGAACCTCTGCGACGCTCGAAGTCGTGCTCATGTCAACGGCAAACGAGTGCAAATTCCTGTTGTTCACCCCAATGACCTTGGCCCCGATGTCGAGCGCGATGTGAAGTTCAGACGGAGAATTTACTTCCACTAAAGGCTCCATGCCGAGGGTCATGCTATACTCGAGCAGTACCCGTGTCCTGTCCTTACCCAGCATAGCCACGATGAGAAGGACACTATCTGCGCCAGCCAGGCGAGCCTCCACAACCTGATACTCGCTGAGGACAAAATCTTTCCTGAGCACGGCGGGCCTGAAATTTAGTCCGTCGATGGCCAATCGGACGGCCCGCATGTCCTCGAGGTGGCCGTGGAAGTATGTTGGTTCTGTGAGCACGCTAATGGCGCTTGCACCGGCGAGGGCGTAGGATAGTGCTGTGTGCGGGGCAGATGTATGTGGGGCAATTGATCCGGCGCTCGGTGACGCGCGCTTGATTTCGGCGAGTAGTGCCATACCGCTGCGCGCGTGGAGCAATCGCTGGGAGATGGATATCGGTGGAGGTGCGAGGTGCAGGGAGAGGTGTGCGTTTAAGGCTAGGATGGTAAGCCCCGGGGTGTTGGATAATGTTTCGACATCGGCGGTGCGTTTTTGTGCGATTTTTGTGAGGATGGACGGGGCAGAGGACTTGGCGGCTTCTGTGGTGATGGATTTGGACTTGTCTGTGAGAGCCTCATATGGGAAGGGCGGCATCTCTGGGTCGTTCACTTTAGCGTGGGGGTTCTCCTCCCAAGTGCCTCCTTTCAAGGAGAGGAAATTCTTGAGGAGACCTGCACCCTCCTCTGATAATATGGATTCTGGGTGGTACTGTACAGCTTCGACGACATAGGTGCGGTGGCGGACGCCCATTATGACACCCGATTCAGAGGTGGCACTGGTGACCATGAGACAAGGGGGCAAACTTAGGAGAGATGCAGAGAGGGAATGGTAGCGGGTGCTTTGGATGAGCTGCGGGAGGGAGAGGAAGATAGAGCGAGCGTCATGGGTGATGGGGGACAGCTTTCCATGCTTTATTTCTCCGGCATAACTGAAGGGTAAGGTGTTATTTTAGTATACAAGAAACATGACGATTTTGGACTGACCTGATTTCACCGCCATATACATCGACGATACACTCCAAACCCATGCACACACCCATAACTGGAACTTTGCCTGCAAAATACTTGATCGCGTCTCTAGACACACCCGAGTCAGTCTTTGGGTGTCCAGGACCTGGGCTAATTATAAGACGATTGATGCGGAGAAGGGGAAGCTGGTCTGCAGTGAGGACATCGTTACGGATGACAGTGACATGTGTGCCGAGAAGAGAGAGTGATTGGTAGAGATTCCAGGTGAATGAATCGAAGTTATCGATCATCAGCGTGTCTATATCTCCAGAGAGGGTCGCGGGCAGCGGAGCAGGCGCCATGTTGGCCTTGGACAAGTACTATGAAGCGAACAGCGCTCTAGCAGTAGTACTTACTATTTAAACAGCTCAGTCACGACGATCAGCCAAATCAGACATTGATCATGTATCATCTTAAAACTCCGCTCGGGTGTGACTCGTCTATTTCACTTACGCAGAATATCATGCATAGTACGCAGGCTCACTAGACAGTCCTCTGACTTCCCACGGTGTGTTCGAATTCGGAATTCGCGCATTAACTCAGTAAGGAAAACGGACTCTCCGGAGCGAGTTTCAAAGAAAAAACCTAGCAGGCTTTCAAGTTGTATTTACGTCTCGGCTCTGCGAAATTTGTTAAACTTTTCAAGACTAGGGCGGTTGTCAACTAGTGAGAGATGCAAGTTTCAAATTTGAATTATGTAGTGGTTTGCCACCAATTCAGCCTAGATCATTGCTGCCCACGTTTGCGACTTGCCTGGCCCAGGAGCACAAAAAAATATCAGAATCAGCCCATCCAGTGCCATGTAATTGAATACACAATGAATGTCTACCAGCTGCTTTGGATGACACTCATCACATAGAATGGGAAGCTTTGACCACTAATGCACCCCACACAAGGCACACACAGCACAACACATCACTGAGGCATGCAACACTTGCTGATTATACCTTAGGATGATGAGAAGGTTGGAGTGAAGTCCATGCATCCATCTGAGTGAAAGGGATTCACCCTACATTCAGTTTGCAGAACATTCCAGGCGAGTCACCTGACATGCATGATGTGATTACCTGTCCAGCTAATGAGGCAATGAAGAAAGACTTGTTATTGTGAATATGTATAGCACATTTATAACGGCTTGCACATCAATCCATGATCAGCTGGGTGTCAATTGGAGTCCTTCGACCATGTATCCATCCAAAAATCATGATACTTGCCGGGGTAGTGCAATACTGGATGGAACTTCCAAAGGAGTTCTAGATGATGTTTTTTGGCCAGGTGGAAATTATTCTTCAAGGACCAGAAATCATTTGGATCCTGAGTATAGCGGAATTCTGGCTAATGACAGTGGAAGGGGGTGGAAGTGTCTTGAGCACAGAATAGATCTCTTATTTTGATGACTATAACTTGTGTTGACATACTGTATATATACTAAATAATGGTGGAGTAAGTCTGATGTCATATCCCTTGGTATGATAGAGTAATGGAGCAGTGGAATAATTGGCTGGTCATCATGATATCATATTCTATAGGATCTGGGTGACAGGTCACATGACCAGCTCGCTGCTCCAATGACTCAGCCAGTTATGGATAGGGGCCAAGTGTTAAGACCGTGCTCGAAGGGCGAATCCAAAGGGCTAGGCTTCAGCTCGTGCGCTGTGCCCCTTACCCGAGTACATGCCCTTAATTTCCGGAGGAGGATAATGACGACTGGCTGGAGATAGCTTGGCTGAAGCGGCCAGAACTAATAGGGGTTGTCCAGAATAGGGAGAGGAGACTATCCCGCACTAAGTCCGGAAGTCAGAGGCACAAGTTTCCCGGATGCAGTCCAGATACAAACAGAACAGGGGAAGACTTAACAACAACCGAGGAATATAGTTCAGCCGAGGATGGTGGAACTGATAGGGGTCGGACAGAGTACAAAGGGAAGACTACCCTGGACTATGTCCGAGTAGAAACTAACAAGGAGTGGACTACCCGAAGGTAGGGGCGGAGGGTTTAGTCTTAGGGATACAATCCCAAAGACTCAGAGGGTCAGCCAGGAAGTGGAATCCCGAGCCAAAGGATTCATGATGGACAGAGTCAGGGGTGTTGTCTTTACCAGGAATCAATCCCGAGACACAGAGGGGACAAGAGAAAGGAGTGGGCAGAGTCTAGATGTGATATTCAAACTGAGGAACTACTATGTTGTACACAGGTTTATATACGATAGGATATGCGACGGGAACACAGTGAGCGGAGTTCCAAGGCTGTGAGGGGAACATATGGAAAGGCTAAGTTGACAGGTGCAAAGGTAACTGACATAGGCCGATCATAAGGAACAGAGAGTAAAAGGAAAACTGAAGCAGGACAAGAATGATGGTGGAAATGAACCAGTGACAGAACAATTGAGAATGGAGATGGAGATGAACTGTCAAGCAGATCCAATGGATAGGGGTCTGATCAAGGAACATACAGATGGGGAAAGCTGAGTGGAATGAGTCTAGACCAGATCCGAGAGTATTGAAGTCCGGACGGAAGGATAGATGTAGTTACAAGGGGATATGCATATGGGGATGGAAACAGGAGTGAAGGGATTGGATCCAACAATCTGATGGAAGATTGGTCTGGGGATGAGGGTTAGATTGAATCCAAGAGTATGGAAGTCCGACCGAAGATAGGGGTCAGGAACAGAATAGGATAACTAGATCGGATCCAATGATCTGAAGGAAGTCCGGTCCGGAAATAAGGGTCTGGAATGCGGGATATGACACCAAGGAGCAGAATCCAACAGTCTGGCATTTTAATGACCAAGAGATGGTTCACCTGAAAAATTATGTGAACACCTTACTTAGTATATAAAGAATGTATCAGAATGATTTTTCAGCTTTGAATGACGCATAGTATGAAGATTATAGATATCTTCAAAGTGATCTGTACTGGAGCCTGCTACCTGCACTGTATACTCTGTGAAATGCTGTGATCCATTTTGGATTGTCTCCCAGTCCCAGTGAAAATTGGCAAAAATTGACAATATTGACAGTAATGCAAAATATGAGCAATGTGACAGTGCAAAACATAATAGCAGAAAAGCCACATGATAGCAGGCATAAAGCAGCAATACTAAGGAAGGCCAGCAGAAGGTAAATGAGACAAGAATCCAGTGGCGAGGCAAAGCAGTAATGAAGACAGCAAGGAGAGTGCAGTAGAGAGTCCAAGTCCAAGAGACAATAGCAAGACAGTAAGTAGATAAGACAAGAATCCAGCAGCAAAACAAAGCAGTCAAGAAGATGCCAGGAGAGTGCAGGAGAGTCTGAGTCCAAGAGACAGTGACAAGATGGGAAAGAATTGTGAGGCAGGTTAGGTAGGGCTAGTGAATGGTGTCATTGGCAATATCACTATGTTTCATCCACAACCTGTTATAATTGTTACCATATGGTCCCATCTATTTTTCTTGTCATATTCTATTCTTACTATCATTAACTGCTTATTAATGTGCTCTGCATGAACATTCCAGAATATGTTCTATTCTTGCTATCTCAGACTGCTTATCAACATGCTCCACATGAACATTCTTGGATATGTCTATACCTTCCTATTCCACACATTTTAAGACATCATATAGCTACATTGGGCTTGGTCTGTGCACTTTGCTATTACTATATAAACTGTCGTAGATATGTTTGTATTTCATAATTTGAATCTACTGGGTTTTACCTAGAACATCCCAATCTACTAAGTCTCTAACTTAGTAGCCCCTTGATCTCAGAACTCTAGACTAGTCATTGCCACTAGTGCTAGTCAAGACCTTTGACTCTCTATGATCAGTAGAGAAGACTCCACTCTCAACTTAGACAAGTCATTATTGATTCTTGAGAGAAGACATATCCCAGTCATAACAAGAGATTCAAGTTCCTCTCAAAGACTTTGCCATCAAGCATGAACCAGATTCAACATCCTACTCTACACCAAACCACAATCACCCACTGATCCCTTCAAACATGTGCAACACTATCTCATAGCACATGATACTTCATTCTCACGCTATCCTGCTCTTTGGGTAATAAGCAACAGCAATGTGCACACCTGCACTTGGTTCTGTTAAGACCATGTGTCATGAGTACCAAATACGAATCACTATTCTTTCCTTACGACTGCAAATCAGAAGTGCCCATTCCCCACACCTACCTCTAAGAAACCCAAAGATGTACCTAAGATACAGACGCCCGAGACCCCAAACACCATCACCAAGACCCCGAAGACCCCAGACCTAGACACTCTAACATCACGTAATATTCCGAGAGTTTTCCAAGTCATGTCAACTAGATCACCGATAAGATACCAGAACTTCGCAGCATTAATGACGTCATAAGAGAACATCACATCTTCACACATTTACATCACACGACTTCACATACTTTCACCCTGTCACAATTCACAGAAGATCTGATACAAGATTATTTATAGAAAGAAGACATTGTAGGAGTTACACAGAAGAATGGACCCTGAATCGAGATTGGTTATATATAGAAAGGAACGTGAGAGAGATAGAAGAACTATTTAGTAATGTCACAACGTACAATGGTCTCTTTAATTATATGATTGGTTAGTTAGTATTTAGACTCAGATAAGCTCCGCTTGAATAGTAGTATATAGTAAAACATATTTGTAAAGGTTGAACTTCAGTTCAAACCTCCTGTTTATACATTGTGTATCAACCCGGACGTACCTGTCTGTTACGCAGATGCTTTAGCGTAAGGTGACTGGAATGTAGTCGGCACTAGACGACGGTCTAAGTGCTGATCG
>QFEN01001429.1:19058-29818 GCA_003316125.1 Auricularia polytricha
CCTCCAGTACGACACATCGCCGGCGCCATCCCTCGTGAGTTCCACCTAAGTGACAAAGTAAGATGTTGTTCAACAGCGCAAGTTGAATTGCCGCACATTTGTTCCATCATTCCCGTCGGGCAAGTACAACAACAAACCTGACTTGGTGTCACGGATGCTGAAAAGCCAGGTTATGCGACAAGGACAAATGATATATGTCACACTCACATCCACCTACCGACCTCGCGGTATGATACATTCCAGTCATAGGGTGTGGTATTGTAAATCACTTTCTCAGACTTGGCAAAGGTTAACGTCAAACTTGAGAATAAGGGGAAGTGAAACTCACATCAGCACCGATGTAGCGGGAGTCGGACTTGATGGTTATCTTGCTGTCCTCGCCTACGCTGGTGGCTTTGATGTCCCACTGTAGGAAACATGAGAACTGGACGGTAGTGCAATGAGATATCTATTCAAGAACCTACCGTGATGCGTGGATCAACTGAACCCTCGTGACGGCCGACGACAATGATATCATGATACTTAAGTCCTATCTTTTGCTCGGGGTAGCCGACATTCTGGATCCGGTATACTCCATCCCATGGAACCACGTTTGTGGTGGTGGTGACGGTAGGAATAGTAGTAGTAGTAGAAGGGTCCACGAGAAAACTACCGTATGCATTTGAGTTGGTGTCATTTAAGTTGATGTTTTTTGAACGATCCGAGTTGTCGGCATTTGAGTTGTCGGCATTTGAACCATATGAGTTGTTGTCACTTGAACCATATGAGTTGTTATTTGAACCATATGAGTTGTTATTTGAACCATCTGTTTCGTAACCCATGATGGTAGTTTGAAAACAGTGAAGGGCTTTCGAGGAAGATGTCGATGCAGCCTGTGGTGACGAGCTGCGCCTTTTATACTGCCCTTTGTCCGGGTTCCGGTTGAGGTGCAGGCGAGCTAGGTGCCGGTTATTCCTGAAGGAGAATCAGATGATGCGACAGCCTGCATGGAAGAGAAGATATGAGCGAATAGTACCCTAAGATGATGTGCTTTTGTTACGCTCCTTCCGCATGTGTAAGAGCGTCTCGTACTCACCCTGGAATTACTTAAAAGTTGTGATCAAGGTGCCGATTATTCCTGAAGCTTGAAGAAGCCCATCAGGTGGCTGACAGTTTGCATAGAAGAGTGGATACTTGCGTAAATCGCGCGAATAGTACCGACGTTCAAACCGATTATCTACCAATAGGGGAAGTCAGTATATTATTCGTGCTCGCCATGATCAAGAACAAAGACACACGAGCACGACGCTGTCCAAGGGCAGCACGACCCACTGGATTCGTTCGTCGTAAGAAACTTCGTACGCGTTGATCATATCATCGTAACTGAACATGCCAGTCAGCAGTTTCAGGAAGCTGGGACAGGGAAACATGGCTTACGGCTGCTTGCTGGCCTCGTGGACCTGATCATGCCACCTGTCGACCGAATGGGGGTAAGTAACAATTGAATCAGTAATAACACAAACACTGTTGTTCGGGTATGAAGATCTGATATCCGATGAGTGCAAAGGTGCAGCACACCACGTCCCCTAAGGAGCCGGAATATCGCAAGGAAGACAATCGTCGTGATTGACAAATCAATCTGCACACAAACGCTGTCAAGTAACAAGCTCCCGCTCAGCATCATAGAGACACTTCCTTCAAGTGATCCTCGTTATGGTCAAAAGCTTTCCACCACCCCTTTCATCTCGGACCGGCGACTGGCATAGCCGGATGACTCGAAAATCTGTAGTTCGGTTCACTGTAACTCCCAACTTACCTGCGAGGATGTCTTCACGCTCAGACTCGAGACTTTCCCTATAGAACAGGATGTGTTCATGTTGATATACGAGAAGTCTCGAAGCATATGTGATATGGACCTTCGCAAAACTTCTCTTGAGACTGTCAGACCCTCGGTACCCCTTGAACAACACGAGGATAGGTAAGAGCAATAAGCTGCAAGCTGGTCAGGCATAGACGTGCTGGGACATTGAAGCTCTCACCCCAAATAGATCAGGTGCGCGTACAGCTAATACTTGCGGATCTTCTCCGAGACCCACGAAGCTGGTTTTCGATAAAATCAGCGGGTCACCACATACACAGAGGTTTGCACAAACATAGTAGACACACCAGCCTCGATGGCAGTTGACATTGTCAATGCTACAAAATAATCATGGAGAACTATCGAGGCAACCAAAAAAAAAATATTACGTACAACATTGGAATCCAATGAGGAATGCAAACAAGACAACCGGTGCTGTGTACTGCCCATCGGCGTTGTAGGCGGGGTGCGTCACTGTGCAGTTACAATGTTACCAGTTTCTCAAGCACGATGGATCAGTACGCACGGCGCAGGTATAGATACCCAAAGAGTGAGCATAGAAGCGCAATGACATACGCTCCCCACATCAAAGCTGTCGAACACGATCAGAAGACGTCAGCATCCCCAACTGGTGACTCACTCATGCCAATCAAAGAATCATTGACAAGCGCATCAATCCCTAAAATGTTGGGCATCCTGAGTGCCTACAGGAAATAAAACAATGACAGAGCGTACCACGATCCATGAACATGGTCCAAGTGTTTTTCGCTGCTTGAATGTAGGGCTTTCCATAGAGTGCTAATAATGTTTAGTTACTGGTAATTATAACCGGACCAACTGAAGTAGCTTACCAATTTCGATGTAGGCATATCTGTTAAAATACTTTACCAGTCCTTCGATACATCCAACGAAGAACTCTGCGCAGCATGCAAGACACGCCTCTACGACTGGCGAAAGGTCGTCATCTAATGCCGCGTAGGAAAGATTCAGATTAACACTCACAACTCCCTTGCGCATTTGCATTGTTCCTTGCAGCATTCAGGATAAGGCGAATGACTTCCAGAATAGTGACAATAAGGGATCCGAATGCTATTGACCCAAGAGAGAGCGTCGAAGCACGTCCAAAAGCGCTGAGGGTCGGATGCTTTGGCTAAAATAAATGTGTAAGCACAACTCGTGAGGGTGCATAAACTAGAACGCTACCATTTGTCCTTGTTCTCGAGGTCCGAAGTAATACCAACCTGTGATATGCATATCAGATAATGAAATCAATCGATTCATCCGACTAAGCTCACTCCCGTACGCCCCACCAGCAAGAGTAGCTAAGGCGACGTTACCAATGACTTGAGATGTCCAGAGGTAAGAGAATACTGCGTAGAATACTAGGCCTGCTACAGTGCTCCCAGAACAAGATGTTCCGTTATCGCAACCTGTGTGATCGTTCGAACTTGATCAAATTTATTGGTAATGCAAACTTACTTGGATTTCCAGGTGTCCATTTCGTATATCTATAAATGTGTTAGAGAAGCTGAGGTCTGCTGAGCAAGCTGAAACACTTGCATCGCAATCAGTGTATATGAGAACCACCTGTGATAGTATTTAACAAAACTTCTTCGAGCGTGACAGCAGCAACTTACACACTCAAGACAGCTTGCAAGATCAAGGCGATGAAGGCAACGACATAGACGCTCTTGTGATGTTTGGAGACATCTATCACTACTTGCAGAAGAAGGGATGCCAGCGGAATGCGGGACCTAAAGCCGAAATAGGAAAAGATCGAGAATAAAGCAATGATAGTGAATATGATGGCACCAGCTGTAGCTCCATGGTCAATAAATAGGTGACCGGTGTTCAAATTTCTCACAATAGTAGCCAGTAGTCCAGTAATAAATGCAAATGCCACTAGTGTAAAGATCAGCATAACACCGAATTTGAGGCGTTAGAGTAGGGCTTACATGTTAAGTATTATAGACAGAACGAGAGTCATGTGCATCAAGGCCCGTGTAAAGAGGCGTGCGAGTATCAGGTAGGCTATAGACAGGACAAGAGCTGCTGCAGTGACAAACAGCAGAAGATAGACTGTATGCCTAATACAGTCAACATCAGTTAAATATACCGATGAATGTTTGCAAACACACCGATTGAGGGTCACCGACGAGCCGACCTGAGAGCCATTGCCTACACCACCCCCAAGCCCATTACCCGACACGTATCCTGAGAGAGCAATCCCTGAAAGTGCGACAAACACCGCAAACTACCACGTCGTCAGAAGGAGTGCACCACGAAACAACATGGACTGACCTGCAGAACAAAAAGGATCAAAAAGAAGATATCGTTGACCCGCTTCTTCGGTTGAAACCGACCATCATCGAATGGTGATTTTTGGTTTCCGAATGCTTGTGGATCGTACTGCGGCTGAACGACTGGTTGCGCATATGGTTGAGAGTGTCCTGGGTTCAGTTCCCCACCATTTGCATAGAACGGCTGTCCCTGTTGTACTCCCCACTGATCCTTGTTCCAATCGGTCATTTTCTCAAACAATGAGAAAGAGAATAGGTTGCGGGAGGCGAATTCTCGTACATGCAGACCACTCGAAGCAAAGAAGGAGCCGAATTTGAAAACGGACTGCGTCGATCATATTTCCAAGTTTGGGATCTGCATTCAAGCGTGGGACGAATAGTAATTGTACCGGTATACTGACTGGGTAGGTATCATACTATGTTGAATGACCTAACAGCCCCCTCGTAGAGCTTCGAGTGGACTACAAGAGACGAGGTTCGGATTAGTTACCGAGCACCAAGTTAAAACCAACTAGGTCTGTTGCCTTGGCACATGCACGAAGCACGCCCAGGTACACAAGTGGGGTAATGGAAATTACACACTTGCGTACGGTGGTACTTTAGAACTCGGGCCGCAGGAGAAGCGATAGCTACTGGGCTTCTGCTCCAACACTGACAAGATATGGGTCGATGCCTCTCCACAATATTGCCAGCGGTATCAGTACTGACGTGATTTTCTCCTGGCTCAACTCGTGACGCAACGCGACAGATGGTGACCGGTCTATTACACCATATTCCGAGTTCTCTGGCCAATGCCTAAGCCGGTGTTACTGTAAAGAGAGTTACACGGGATGCGGCCCCGGGTTGCACCCACTAAAGTTCATGGGAAGTTTTCTTAATCTTGGCGCATTATTTCCTTCCCTGTAGTAGTACGCAATGCATAAATATAGAATATTGTCGTAGACTCATCCATACCTCATAATATGAGGAAGTGACATGTTAACTTTGTCATGAGCACTACAAACCCACGCAACCGGACTGGACCGTCAATGACATTACTAGACGTTGTGGTTATGTACTAGCAGGGCGGTAGTGCGTCTATCGATCAGGGTGAATGTGTGAATGAAAGGCATGCGAAGTGGAGTCTGGACATACTTAGACCACTGCAGGGTAAATTTCCTGCGGGTAAAGACACGTTGTCCAGCTCGTGGCCGACATCATGTTCTGTTAAATATGTAAAACCCAGGTAAGTAAAAACGAGATAATTCTTGGCCCAGACATTATTCTCCATCGTATCGTCGTGCAACTGATGGAATCGATGGATAACGGCTCATTAAGTTAGATCGATAGTGCAAAGAATAAATATGAGGTTGGGACGGTACCGGTACTGTCCTAAATTGTAATTTTGTCAAGGAAACCATTAGGAAAAACCATTAGGAAAGGGCTCGGTGTGGATGATCGTGGATTAAGATTAGTAGCGAATTTAGTTTTGTTGTGAAACTGTGGCACTGATTTACGTACGAAAATTCCGACTCCGGCATTTTGATTGCGGGCGCTGTTCTTCTTCCTAAACTCTCAACGTTCCTCAACGTGATCATCGTTGACGACGTTCTTCATCCCTAAAACGACGGCGAGCTCATTGTTATAAACGTTCAACTCACTTACTCAACTCACTTTTTATAGGTACAATTCAATTTGACTCCGGGGACGGCATTGTCCCTTTTCAACAGTGTCTGCCATTAATCACACCCACCCTACTCGTAATCTTCATCCCGGCGTGCCCAACCTCGAAAAGTCATCAAGACCATCGACTATCTTGCTAATGAGCCTATCTTTCGGCGGGCTTGGCTTGATCTCCCTATGGACCCCCTTGTATTTTTGGGATGACTCCGCCCGTGTTCGCAGCGAATTCAGGTCTTTCGTCTTTGTTATTGTATTTGTTGCTGTAGTGCTCATTCTCGGTGAGCAAATGTGCTTCAAGCTCTCTCATTGCACACACTGACCATTTTCTTTCCCATTGTCTCTTACTCTGATACATCGTCATCATTGTTCACGACATTTGACCGTCCATGCGATGCATCTTTATTGCATCTACAAACCGCTAGCATATCTCACAAATCCCTCAGAGACATCTTTCCGTGCTTATCTAACTGAGCAATCCTTCCGCCAGCACCTCAGTCATCTTGATGATACCACAGACGAATCTTCTGATACTGATGCCCAGTACTCTTCGCGTCCTGTGGACCGCAATACATTGACTGACCGTACGCCCCTTCCGTTTCACTTTGCAAACCGTGCTTCAGTATCTCTACGCACCCCCAAGCATGTCTTCCACAGTTTTGGCATTTGCACGATCGCCACTACCCGCGGAGCTGCTGGCGTTCATGGACGTAGTTCAAGCACAGCTAGTACACATGGTAACGGGAATTTATCTGGTGTTGATCACGACGGATCGGTAGTTTCAGATTCTTGGTTTATTGGCTCGTTTGGTCACTGGTGGCGCGGGGGTCTCGTTGATTCGTGGTATCATGATGCCATGATCCGATCAAAGGACGCCGAAGGCTGGAGCTCTGGTATACTCGGCTTTAAGGCTCTTGACAAGCTCAACGAATTCAATGGTATGTTTTTTTTTGATTGTATTTCTCCTTCTTTCTTAATGCAGAAAGAAGGTCTTCCGTTTGCCAAGTCGGTTCCATGTCCCAGGCTTCCTTCACGTGGCACCCCTCCTAGGTTGCGTAATCGTGAACGTTTCGCGCCGCGCCTTGGATTACTTCCTCGACGCAACTCGACGCCTCCGCCACTTCCCAAGTCGGCTTCACTTCCCTTGCACACAGATCACCGAACGCACGAGCACAATCCTCCAGTATCTCAACCGGTTTCCGACCAGAACTGCATTGGTGTCTACGTACCACCTGTTGCTCAAACCATCTCATGCGGCCCTTCGAGATCTGTATCCATCGATGACTCGCCGATGATCGCGGAGGTCTTGAGGCAAATCACTGCCCAGCAAGCTTTTGTGGTAGAACTCGATAGCCAAATTTGCGACGCTCAGACCGCGGCCACTGCGTCCCATGACGCACTGGAGGCTGAATTGGCAGAGCTGCGCATACGTAAGCGCGATGAAGATCAACGCAAAGCCGAAGGAAAAGCTCGTGCCAAAATGCTCGAGGATGCACGACGCTCTGCTGAAACAGGGAGAAGAGATGCCGAGAAGAAGCTGAAGGCCGCCCGTGGTGTGAAGGAGGGCGCTGCAAGGCGCATCGAGGAACTGGAGAATGAAATTGGCAGGCTGAGGGAGCAAACCGAGACAGACCGAGCGACTTTACTCGAAGAAGCTGAGATCGAGGACGCCAGCCTAGCACAGGAGCTGGAGCGGGAGCTTGAGGCGAAGAAGAAGGAAGTTCGGGTTGCTGAGGATGTCGTCACCGCACTTAGCACGCGCGCGAAGGAACTCGAGGGTAAAATAGCGGAGGCTCGCGAGCGGTTGAGTGCAGCTAGGGAACGGACGGAGGTTCTGAAACAGGAACAGATCTTCGTCCCTATGCAGGTTTTGAACAGCAGCCCTGCCCAAGAGCAATACGGTCACGCTAACGGTCATGGCCACGCAAATGACTATGACATCGCTCAAGCAGATGCAAACTCCTGGTCTTCAACTTTCAGTCCCTTTGATGATCCGTCAGATATCCACTCTTCACCTGGGACTTCGGAACACGCACAGAACGGTCTTAATTCAATAGATCTTTCTCGTTCTCCCAGACCTGCACGACTTTCATTGGGATCGCTATCAAATTTCAGCCCCACTGCAAGTGAAACAGGTGCTGTTTCGCGTCGTTCCAAGGGGTACGCCATCTTTGATGACGACATCGCTTCCCTCGCGCACCCGTCACAACCCGGTCAAACTGCTTACGGTTATTTCTCCCCGCAATCGACTTCGACATTTTCTCCCTTTGATGTTCAAACGCCTTCTTCAGCATTCATCCCGAGCAGCCTTATCAGCGTGCTGGACTCCCCCTCTGGAGACTGGCGAGGCATCGGAAGAGCTGGAGGTGCGCTCAGTGCGTCACCTGTGTCCCTTACTGGACCTTCGCCTGCACAAGAAATGGACGTTGAATATGATCCTTTCGAAGTTCGCCACCACACTCAGGCCATGTATGATCAAATGGGCATGCCTCACCGCACAAACTCTGATCCCTCCGCCGTACGTGCGCTGGACAACACACTTGTCAATGATCCCGGTATCATAGGGTTAGATTCTGGACCGCGCAGGTGGTTCTCAACGTCTGCCAAGGATAAGCAACGCAAGGGTCTCAATCCTGATGCCAAGGTTTTCCGGCTTCCGCGACGACAAGCTCCAGCCACGTCTGAACCCGCCAGCGCCCCTCCTACAGCTTGCTATGATGCGCTGAACCCGAATGGGCTCATGACCAGCAATTCCTCGACACCATCTGCCCTCCTTCGCGCCTTTGCTCCATCTCGAGCGGAACGTGAAGCGCTTCAGCGCGCGCTTGGTGGTTCGACTAATACGAGCCTCGAGCGTCTGCCGAGCCTCAGTGATGTAGGAAGTATCCCATCTTCTCCAGCGCACGCTAACGCTGAGGCGCAGCCGGCGCCGGCGTTCGGGGGGAAGGGGGTGGTTTTACCTGCGTGGCTGCAGTCGCTGCCGTTGATTCGTAAGCCCAACTTCAGCCCGTGGGAGGACGAAGAACCTGTCTCTGCGAGTACAGGCGGAGAGGTCAAGAGGAAGTAGACGGTGTGTAACAATCGAGGTGGGGAAAACATTGTACAAATCACGGTGCTGAGTCGTCTGGGATGGCGGAGCAGGTTGTCGCAACAGAGAAAAAAGGGGTGGGTGGGGTAGCTGTATTTGCTTTTCAAGTAGCTGCTCGTCTGATATATATATCGCAATGCACGAATATGTTGAATCGTTTGATTTGGCAGGTAACCACAACCGGTCAGGGCGATCAGGAATGGAGAGCTCTGAGTCTCAAGCCTCGACAACCCGACGGATCATCAGCCGCGTTTGTGCAGTTGTTCGTATGGTGCTGCTCTTAACAGGGTCGATTCAATGCCTCGGGGGCTCAAATACTGCTCAGCCAAGAGACCTATTTCTGGGGTCGACTCATAAAGTGGGCGCAATTGCTATCATGTGTACCATTACAATCCAACACGCCGGCCGCTTCGTTGTCTCCTAGGCAAATCACGCAGTCGTATAAATATGGAGCGATCGACACATGTGTTTCAACGTCTTCGGAATCATGCATACGTCCGTGGAGCGGTGCGAGCATCAACTCTAAACTCCCATCTTGGGAGGTGAATTATATAGATATAATTACCTATCGACGATGACCGTAACTCAACGACATGAACGCTATGACCTCAGCCGTGACTCTTGTCCTCCAGAGTCAATGAACTTCTGCAGGCTATACGAAACGGTGTATCCACACTGCTTCAGCTCGTCCAGTGCTAGCGTGTACCGCGAATCACCGGCAGCAACGCAAGTACGAATGATGGCATCATAAACGCTCCGTGGCGGTACGAACTTCTGCGCTTTCATTTCCTCTAGGTAGAAGAACGCATCCTCATATGAAGCCTGTGTGAGGCAAAGGATGACGATCCGCTCGTATGTGGTTGCATCTGGCTTGATACCCAACTCCTTCAGCTCCAGGAGCAGTCTGTCTCCGAGTTCACGGTGACTGGCCACGATACAGCCAGAAAGGAGGAAATTGAAGGTGTCGACGTCAGGGACACATTTGTAGTCGGGGAATGACTTGTAGGCGCCCACGGCACGCTGCAGATCTGAGAGTGATATAGCAGCGCGGATGATGGCATTGATGGCAGTCCTGTCGATCGTCTTCCCTTCACTTCGCAGCTTATCAAGCAGTTCCCAAGCGCCGTCCACCTTGTCAATGTCCTGCTTCAGGAAGTCATATATCGGCTGGGTGGTTGTTGCAGTAGGGAAAATGTTACTACTTCGCATCAAGTCGAGTGTGCCGAACGCGTCTTTGAGCTTGCCAGCATTGCATAGTGCTTCTATGAGGGGTGCAAAGTGGTATTCTTGCCAGTCAGCACCCAGAATTCTAAGAACGCGAATGACGTCTGTTGCGAGCTCAGAGAGTCCACGACGTGCAGCAGTGTGGAGAACATTGAGGCAGAGACCTTCATCCGGTGTGACATTAAGGTCGCCCACAACCTTTTCCCAGCATCGTTGAACACCTTCAGCCTTCCAATCAAACGTCAGATGGACATAATAAAGAGTAGAAATACCACACACGTAGAGACGTTCTGCAGATGACGCTAGACATCTCATCCATGTTTCCGGGCTTAATCTCCGGACGGAGGTAGCTTCGAAATTTTCCGCTAGGTCGACTGCGAGTCGGGGAAAGC
Organism: Auricularia polytricha; assembly: GCA_003316125.1. Lineage (NCBI taxonomy): Eukaryota > Fungi > Basidiomycota > Agaricomycetes > Auriculariales > Auriculariaceae > Auricularia > Auricularia polytricha. The sequence continues at coordinate 29,559 of QFEN01001429.1, forward strand.
CGAGTTCTGCCGCCGTTCGTATCACATCCTGAGCGATCGTGAGCTCAAGGACGAGCCCCCGGTTCCCCATCTCATACATGCACTGCAGTGCAAATTCGATATTTCTTTTGTCTGCCGTTGTTTGGCGTTGGACTATTAGCTGGTATGTTTGTTCGTTCGGAGGGATATTTTCTGCGTTCATCTTCTCGAGGATGTCCCACATAACTGATGAATGCATTCGACGTGACGCCTGGATTCGATGATGGAACGATAAGGGGTAG
>QFEN01001432.1:0-34092 GCA_003316125.1 Auricularia polytricha
TGGCATGGATTCTACAGCCTTTTTGCAAGTCCGGAGCCAGGGTTCTACGTTGGAAATGACTGAAGGGTCTGCAGGGTAAAGCTCTTAGGTACGTTCAATTACTTTTTCTCATCCAGAACCACAATCTACGGGAGATGCCGGAGAACATGGAAGCAGCCGCTTGTGCTTGTCAAGTTGTCTGTAAGCGCATGTACACGTCGATATTGGATGGAATGTTGATGGACATCCCTGATCTACTCGACTCATCACATCGCAATGGCATCGCTGCGATGATTTCTGCTTTGGTCGATCTCGCATCACGAATGGTTCATATTCTATTTAGCCGCATGAATCAGCGCGCAGAAGTTCCGCGATACCGATCTCAGTTTCGCAAAGGTATACCGTATGCGCGGAATGCAGAGTTAATTTGAATCTGCCAGATAAGGGGGTGTATGGTAGCTGGTTCGTTTTCCACAGAATCGATAGATGTTATTTAATCTAGAAGTTCTCGCCACAAAATGGCAAAGACATACCTTGCTGAGGATGTGTTGGATGCGTCTCATATATGTCCTGAATTCTGGAATCAAAATATCAAGGATAAGATAATCGAGATTTAAAGATACGGACAACGTATGTATCCACGTTCATAGAACACTAAATGCGAGTGAAAACAATAAAATACAGAAAATGTCAGCGTCACAATGCTAGAAGCAGAAACAACGCCGGTCGCTCCCATGCTCTCCAGTGTTGGTCTGTACTGTTGTGGCTGGTTGTTGTGAATTGGGATTCGGTGAAGGTGGGTCAAAGTATTCATCGGGTACTATATCGTCGTCTTTTTTTGGAGCATCCGCCGCAGCATTGCGCTGTAGATTAAAGAATGAGACAAGACAGCGAGAAAAGCCAACCGAGCATACCTCTTTACCCTGGGCAAGAGGAACATCGAAAGCAGGCGGCTGTGTATGACCTGCACGAACAGGCCACCAGGTTGATATCTTATGAGGGCGGGCACTGGAGGTTGTGGGTGGGGTGGCAGACGATTGAGTGGTTGGCAGTGGTCGAGACTGAGAAAAGTGAGTCGAATATGTGACGGCAAGTAACCAAAACTCACGTTCTCGCCGGAATTGATCTCTGAACGTCCCTGAGTTGCGGTGCGCCCCAAGAGAGGGTGGGGTAGGGGCAGTGTAGCAGGGAACTACAGCACAAGTGTCAAGTCAACTGCAAAAGGAGCAAGAAAATGGGACATACATCTAGAGGACCACGAAGCTGATCCATGCGAGGAGAGAAGCGAAAAAGTTTGCGGAGGCGAAGGGAAATGGGTTGCTGCGGGTTGATTGTAGGTGGAGGTCTCTGCGCTGTAGGAATGTCATATATTGGTGGTTTGCGGCGCACGGCAGGACGACGACGAGTTGCATCAGACTGCAACGTGAGGGTCAAATTTTTACGTGCACTGGCCTGTAAGGGAATGTTAGCATACAGACAATAGATGTTCGCGTGGAATGCGTACACCGGCCTGAGCAAGGACGTTGGGTGGAGTGCCACATATGTGGATCTCGTAATCATTGCCAATAGATGTCGTATAAGCTATTTGGCGTGAGTCGGGTGAGAGAACAAGGGCAAAAGGATCCTGAACGTCGAAGGAAGCGAGGAGTTGGCGGGACTCGAAAGCCCAGAGCTTGATGGAGTGGTCGCGTGAAGAGCTGGCAAGGAGAGTGCAGTCGAATGAAAGTGCTAGACCGATGACAACTTGGGTGTGCCCTTCGAAGGGAGTTCCGACAGTCTCCAGCGTCGACGCGTCGAATTCATAGATTGTCTTGGCATCGTAATCGGTGAAGTAGAATGCGGCCAAGATGTTTGTGTTATTTCTTGTCCAAAAAATTGGCGCAGATGTAGATGCAATGCTCGGCCGATATTCCCCTACGCTCACATCCAATATCTGTTTTTGAACATCCCAGACCTCAAGGCACATCCCAGCAATTGACTTGATTGCGAGCTTCTTCGAATCCGTCGAGAATCGAACAGCGCCCATAAAATCAACGCTCTCGAATGGACCGGCCTTGGACCGGCCACCAGTTTTCCGGTGTCCAAGTTCCATATCCGCACTATTTTATCATCTGACCCACTCGCCAGCAGTTTGCTATCCGCGGAGATATCAATGCAGAAGATGCTCCATAAGTGACCTTCGAATGTTTTCACGATCCCCGTCTCAACCTCACAGGCTTTCAACTCTGATCGAATTATATGTCCACCACCACCAGTAACAACCCATCGACCATCCCTTGACACTGCAACTGCGTATACCTCCTCCAAAACACGCCGTGCTGCCTCGATCTCCTTACCCGCCTTCAGATCCCATTGCCGAGCGGTCTTATCGTAAGATACGCTGATCATTTGCTGGCCGTCAGGAAAGTAGCATATCGATCGAATGAACTCTCCATGGCCCTTCAAAGTCGTCACCGGTGTCAGAATCGATTTCGTGGCGGCTGCCGTCGTTGATGTGGAAGCCATGGCAGGTCTCCACGAGCGAAACAGTTAAGTAGTAGTCAAGTACGGGAGAGGGATTCGATGGATGTGTTCGAGGGTGCGGTGGGTTCTCCTCGTGTGCTGTAGGTCTGATCCTGGTCGTTTTGAAGATTCCCAGCTCACTCGAGAGCACTTTGCCTCTGTAGAGCTGATCGTCAGTTCATCCGCTCTGGAACTTCAGATAGAGAGTTGGGGTTACCAGAAGGAAGAGTTTTACAATGTGAGCACAGCGTCGTCTTTGAAACGTGAAGGTGTGCAATTCGCTTTCTGTAAGCATTTTGACTCGCCCAATGAAGTTCCTGTGCTAGAGCGTCAATCTTATTTCCCACACGCCAGTGTTGTTGTGTGCTCGCGAGTCTAGTGTATTCGGCAGCAGCATTCAACCATCGCATTCACGTTTCTTCGTTGTTCGCTCTTCATTGCAGTTTCACTTTGCACGGAGACCACCTTTCCTCATGGCATCGAATTCAGATACACATCACGTCACTTGAACATGCAGCATCAGGATATAGTGACAGCGATTTAAAATGCCTCAGATTCTGGTGAGAGCAACCCTTGGGAGAGATTTGGTCTGTAATCGCATTCCTTGGGGATGAAGATGTGCCTGTAATGAATGCATCAATGTTTCGTACCAGTCTAGTAGGCCATTCTATAGATGGACGGTTCCCCTCTTTACGTTGTGTCAGAAATCGCATTGGAACTCCTTGTGCTCGGACAGTTTCATTTCATTTCGTAATATCGTAAATTGGTCGTTTCATAAGAGGTTATCGTAACGATGTCCGAGTATGATGTAAAATGCAATCAGTGGGTCGGTACAGGATGTGGATATAACATCTCAATACGAGATAAATGAGATATAAAATAATATACAATTCATAACGAGCACTGCAGCTATACTGTACAAACGATGAGAACATTTTGCCCATCGAGAGCCATGAAACCGTTCGTAAATCCAAACAATTGAGAGACCTGCCAACAATGACTATCTCGAAGCCGAATCGGCCTGTCGTCAATTAAAGAAGTGCAGGCAGCGTCTGCATCACGCTGACGAGAGTGCAGGGGAGGTAGACTCCACTTGCGATTCAAGCAGGTCCTTGTTACTGTCCGCTGCGGTGTTGGAGACGTCTTGCGCAATAATCGGCATGGGAGGAATGCCAGAGGGTTGGCATATAGTGTCCTGCGTGACCATAGGGAGCGGCGGAGCTCCCTGGGTCATCGAGCTCGGCTTAGATCTTAGTAGCGCCTGGATAACAGTTTGCGTGGCGGGGACGGAGGAAATGTTCTGCCCGGTGCGAGGCAACGGCTGCGTGATCGAGCCTACATGAACAGTGAATGGCCCTTGTGGAAAGGTGATGAGAGGCTGAGTCACGAATAGGTGTCAGCGGGACGGCAAGAATAAAATATATAAAATAGACTCACATGATCGGGGAGGTCTTCAGAGGAAAAGCGGGGTTGTTCAATATCATCCCCATCCTCCATAGGGAGCGGCGGAGCTCCCTTGGTCATCGAGCTCGGCTTAGATCTCAGTAGAGCCTGGATAACAGTTTGCGTGGCGGGGACGGAGGAAATGTTCTGCCCGATGCGAGGCAACGGCTGCGTGATCGAGCCTACATGAACAGTGAGTGGCCCTTGTGGAAAGGTGATGAGAGGCTGAGTCACGAATAGGCGTCAGCGGGACGGCAAGAATAAAATAAATAAAATAGACTCACATGATCGGGGAGGTCTTCAGAGGAAAAACGGGGTTGTTCAATATCATCCCCATCCTCCGCCTCGCGCGTCCCCTCCTGCGCCGAAAACTCCTCGACTGTGCCTACTAGCGCTTGCCGCATGAACTCTCGCTCTATCTGGAATGGTACCCGGAATCGCACGGTGGAGGGTTCGGGAGGATAACCGGGGAGGGCTAAGTCAGCAGTGGCCTGCACTTGCGGATGGGGGACTCTCGTCGGAGGGTTCGCAGCCACCACGGGAGCTGGGAAAGCTTCTTCTGCAGAATGGTGAGACGGCGCTCCACCCATAGCCCGGCGACGTGGGGCGCAAGGATTCGGAGGAAGGATAACGTAGATGTTCTGTGGCCGCGAAGATTGATCCATATTTTATTATCGACAAAGTAAGAGAGAGATATTGTCGGTGGTGCCAGGCGCTAGCCTATGGAAGGACCAGATGAGTGACAGTAGGTGAAGTAAGTCTACAGGAGTAACCACAGTGCACAACTTAGATAGTAGACGTGGAAGGGGAAAAGCGATGTTTATGAGAGAGGAGGAAAGGGAGACAAGTGGTAGTATTTAAGCTGTTGGAATCCTTGCCAAAATTTGATGAAGCCTTTGGTTGTTGTGGAAGTGTCTTAGATGTATTACTTCCTTTTTTGTATGTTCCACACCTTGTTACGAACAGATATAAAGAAATGCGCACCGACCTTTAATTCTGTCAACAAACAATAGCACACAGGCCATCCAGATGGTCCTCCACACTGCTGCGCGGATGTTCAATTAGATCTAGAATAGTGCAAGCATTTGTTCACAAATATTGGAAACGAGTCGCTGGACCTCCATTTTAGAGTATGTTCTTCGTGCATACGGATCTGACATTTTCTCCAGGTACTGCCGGCATTCATTTTTATTGAAGGCATACTCAACAATCTAATCGACAATATTTATCATTATGAACAGATCGGGAAGGAGATCACACCAATAAATATGTGTATCCAACCACCGATAGAAGGGTGCGTGACCTCAACGAGTCCAAGTCGTATCACGTCTCTGGGCCACTCGGCACATGCCACAAGAGTCCACACGGACATCTCCGCAACCCAGCGCTGTCACAGAACGGTTAGTCGTTGTGCTCGTGACGGGCAGATGCAACTTACCGCCACCAGATCAAAACATTCGTATTGCATTCACATTAATTTACGATGCTTGGATTTGTACTCAGAGAAGAGTCTCTGCCAGGCCTACTGAGTAAAAGGATTCACGTCATAGGGCAGCCCGCGTGGATACGTTGGTGGTGCACGTTTGGCAATGCGTCCCAATCCGATGAGCACACCCCCGTGACGGTCTGCCGCACGCTCTCAGCATCCGCAAGCCTGGGGTTGACTTCCTACATGCGGTGGAACATGTCAAAGCACCACACGAGCAAGGTCAAGGTAAGAGACGTACAAAAATCAAGCGCAACGAGTCACTGTTTCATGAATCGCCTCAAAGATGTAGTATCCTTTGTGGAAGGTAAGGCCGACGTTCACCTGTGAGATTTCGGTGAGTGCTTGTCATTGATTTGACATCTGATGTGACTTGGAATGAATTTGTGTAGGAACAAATTGTCTGCCCGCCACACGCTTGGGCACTTCCACGACGGATCAGTCCCAGTGAACCCGTACAACCAGTGTAGGAGTCTGCATAAGCCGCCTTTTTTTCATTCCTGCGGGCCGTTCATCATTGCGGTCAGCTCTGGCATAGCAACACGAGGTGAAGTTTATTGATGCCCATAAGTTTAGTGATTCCCGGGACATGCTTTTCTGTTGTGGCGCAGGCCCAAGCGCAAGGACGATCGAAAGGACCGAATAAGCACTGTGTCCAAGGTCTCGCACATGAAGTATTCTGTGCCATACAAAGCTGGACATGCAGCTGTACCTCCCGTCATTAGACAGCGTGGAGAAATTTATGCACGAGATGACGATTCAGATGAACGTGTTGCCAAACGCTTTGATCTGTGTTTGTCATTGTTTGGTATGCAGCGTTGAACGTTGAACTCTCTCATCAATTTCTTTCAAAGTTAGCGATAGCTTCCAGCTGATATATACATATCCGTCTCTCGATGTTTGTTTCCCGATTTCCATTATTCATTTTTATATCGAACTGACCATAGTATAGAAATATTTAGACGGAATGTGTGACCGGTACCTCGCACGCTCCGTCCCTCCTCAAACACTAATAATACGCAGATACCCTCGCCCACCTCTACCCCACATCAATTTGCCCACAACCTCCCGACGCGCACTCATCACACTGCCACCACAACTCCATTAGGTGCCCTAGGTCATGCCTCATGACATTTCAAACCTGGATACATCTTACCACACCCCAACGATGACGACAACGTCCTCGTTGCGTGGCGTATGATATGCTGTGGGGTTGCTGCGGAGAGAGAGAGGGAGGGGGCATGGGTCCTCCTGATGGGTGGTGTTATAAGGGCACGTACACGGTGAGTGTTTTCCTTGTGCTCTGATTTCACAACACGGTAGTCAAACACATGTGCTTCTGCGCAGATTTGACCAATCCTTTCAGTTTCCCACTCCCCCTCGCCTACCTCCAAATCGCTCTCGTTCGGCGCAGGCCATGCCTTAGGTGCGTTCATATATGTATTCATGCGAGGATGCGAGCGTTGACCGCCGTGACCTCATTTCAACTTACATTTTTCATTCTCAATCTGCCCTAACACCGCTTGCTTTACCCACCCTCTCCAATTGCAACACTACTCGACAACCAACTTCAAACGCATCCACGCCCAAACACAAACTCACGCCAAACCTCGCGCCCCTGATACCTGCCCCTTTTTATTCACCCCTTCTCCATCAATCCCACCTCGCATGACCAGCCATATACGGCGTTTTCAACATGCCCCCGCGCGATGCATTCATCCCCTCGCAACGTACTCAAGAATGTGTAATTTTTTCTCCTTTTTGCAGACAACCATCTAAGTATACTACATAGAGCGATCCCTCGCGCACCAGACCGCGTGTGAGAGTGCGCAAAGGAATTCGAGGAAGGGTAGGTTCTACTTCGATTCACAATACATAGTTTTGATTGCAAGCCTCCAGACGATTATTTTTGCTGCAGTGTTAGCTTCCAGAGATAAGTATTGGAGAGACGCAGCGACTACTTTCATTCGTCTATGAACTCTCCAGGGAGACTCAGGATTAGTACTCGAGCCGACGTGAAATGAATCCGTTGGGTAACACATTTAACGCTGGCGAAATCTTCCGCTTCATTTATGACGCAAGTATCGAAAAAACTGTCGAAACGTTCACCTGTCTCACTGCATTCGGTGATAATGTTGAATGAGGTCATTTCAATTTTGACCAGATCAACATTCTGCGCACGATAATGCCAGTGAGGATATGAAAATGATAATCTGAATTATGCAATGACCAAATTCTGATGGGATTTGGATGCTGTGAGTATTGCAGATGAGTGTAGAATTGATATACAAGTGTGAAACCATCAGTTACGAAGGGTGTATACAACAAATGTGAATGAGTGCAAGCGAAGTTAACTGCTACTATGAGCACCACCGTGGCCGCTCTTTGCTGCACTATCCTGGCGGGGGATGTCAACACGTTCCAAGCGCCATCGAGGGGGCGACCTCAGTCTACCATGAGACCAGCACGAATAGTAGCAGAGGAACGCCTTGCACCAATGCACGTCTGGGAGCGAATCAATATCAGATGACTCGATGTCCCGCTGCCCAGATGGATATCGGGTGTCGTCTGCTTTCCTGTATTCCGGCAATTTGGCAGCAGCTAGTCGCTGGAGTGAACAAATCAGCAAAAGGCACTGAAAGGTAAGAGGATGTAGGTTACAGTGAACGTCCGCCCAGCTGCAACTTCAACGACTGGTGGCCCGTTGTTATGTCTTGGCACGAGGAAAGGAAGGTGCTGCCGTATGAATTGCGTGACTCCGGTTGAGGGGGGAGGGGGAGAACTTATTTCGAACTGGATATAGGGTAAGTCATACGTTGCAAGTTTACTAAAATGCGAGACTGACATGATCAAACCGAGTTGCAGCCTGCCCCGAGAGAGGGTGGGGCAGAGGCGATGTAGCCGGAATCTGTGGTACTATCGTTGAGTGAATTGTAAAATCAACGAGATACATGACCTACATCCAGGGGATTATGAGGTTGAACGTTCCGAACAGGTGGTACTGCGTTCGTGCGAGGAGAGAAGCGAAAAAGTTTGCTGATGCGAAGGGACATGGGTTGCTGCGGATCTATTGTAGGCGGAGGTCTCTGCGACATAGGTATGGCGGATATTGGTTGTCTGCGATGCCTTGCACGAGGACGGCGAGTTGCGTCAGACTGTAATGATGGTGATGAATTAGTGGTATGATGAGTACAAGGTGAGATGCGTACATTTAGTAGAGTACTGAGGGTTGACTTGTTGCGTGCACTGGTCTGTAAGGGAACTTCCTGTTAACACACGGAGGATAGATGTTTGCGTGGAATGCGTACACTGGCCTGAGCAAGCACATCGGATGGAGTATCACATATGTAGATCCTGTAATCATCTTTGTTCTCACCGAATCTCGTGTAAGCTAGTTTTCGCGAGTCGGGTGAGAGTATAAGAGTGCAAGGATCCTGAACGTCGAATGAAGCGAGGAGTTGGTGGGACTCGATAGCCCATAGTTTGATGGTATTGTCGTAGGAAGCGCTGGCAAGCAGAGCGCAGTCAAATGAAAGTGTTAGACCGATGACAGTGTCGGTGTGCCCTTCGAGTGGAGTTCCGACAGTCTCCAGCGTCGATGCGTCGAACTCGTAGATTGTCGTGCCGAGGTCAACTTCCGTGAATCGGAATGCGGCCAAGATGTTTTTGTTTTTGTTTGTCCAAAACATTGGGACATATCTGAATCCTATTCCACCTTGTTCTCCTTTCCTCACATCCAGTTTCTGTGTTTGGATATCCCAGACTTCAATGCACTTCCCGTTATCCAACTTGATTGCGAGCTTCTTCGAATCCGTTGAGAATCGAACTGCACCCACCCAGTCAACACTCTCGAATGGACCCGCCACGAGTTCGCCAGTGTCCAAGTTCCATATCCGCACTGTTCTATCATTTGACCCGCTTGACAGCAATGTACTGTCCGCAGAGATATCGATGCAATTGATCCTCCTTGAGTGGCATTCGATTTTTTTCACGATCCCCGTTTCAACCTCACAGGCTTTCAGTTCCCCGGTCTCGTAATCTCCACCACCAGTAACAACCCATTGACCATCCCTTGATACCGCTACCACAAACACGTCCTCCTCGCAAACACTCCGCACTTCCTCAATCTCCTTTCCCGCCATAAGATCCCATTGCCGAGCAGTATTGTCCTGAGATCCACTGATCATTCTCTGGTTGTCAGGAAAGTATGATATGGATAGAATATTCTCTCCATGACCCTTCAAAGTCGTTTCCGGTTTCAAAATTGATTTCATAACGGTTGCCTTTGTCGATGTGGAAGCCATGGCTGCGTCTCCGCGCATGAAACTGTTAAGTAGGGGTAAGGTATTCTCTGGATGCGTTTGAAGTTGCGGTGAGCTCTCCTCGTGTTGATCGTCGTTTGAAGATTCCCAACTCGCTCGAGAGCACTTTGCCTCTGGTAGAGCTGATTGATGTTACCAAGAGGCAAGGAGTAATAGAGAGGGAAGGGTGTTACAATGTGAGTACAGCTGACGTCCTTGCAGGATGCGCTATTTCTCAAATCTGCTTCTCCTTTCTTTTTGACTCATAGCCTTTCACAGTCGTGAACGAAATTCCTGTGCTAGAGCGCCAATCTCGTTTATATTTCCCACCTGCCAGTGTTGCTGTGTGCTCGTGAACCTCCGGCATATCTGGATAGTCCGATACTGTAGCATTCAACCAACGTACATTCCACCTTTTTTGTTGCTCGCTCTTCGTTGCAGTTTCGCTTTGGATACCAGCGGGCACATGAACAGTTGCTATTAGCATTGTACAGAGACGACAGAACTGGTGCCCTCGATTTGCGCAACCAACCGTCTGAGAACCCTATCCAGGGCTACTGCTGCGTAGTGTGACGTATGACTAGGACGGAGCACCACGCTGATGTGAAAAATGCAGAGACATACGCAAAGAGAAAGTGTTTTGATAACAGCGCTGGCACTGGTAGAACACTCTGCGTGAATACCACCAATTGGGCTCTCGGCTTGTGCGAGCAGGACTGAACCTACTTCGACTGTTTGTCGTGGTGTTGTGGTGCGTTGCACATATCAACTATTCAAACACCACATGTAGTCTTCTGAAGTCGTTGATATCAGGATGTCCCTCATGTCTCCCCGAGAGAAACTGCTGATTGATTCTGCAGAGACTAGTCAGATATGGGCAAGCTCGTTACATGTAAATACGACAACTAAACGCCAAACGCCCTTACAAATCACGATGCATCCACTATGCAGTCGAGAATGAGAAGGTTAGACAGCCAAAAGAATCGCATATAAGATGAGGAAGTTTGAAAGAGAACAGCTGAATTAGCAAATCCGGGCCTCGATGGCAGCACCTGAAAGTTGTCAATGGTAGTTGGAGATGCGCGGACTGCATGAGAGTATTACCAAGGGTATAACATGTCCATCGCCGGTGCTAGCGAAATTGGTTTGGGTGTCCTGTTTACTGTCATCATGATTGAAATCTCATTCCGAATAAGAAGCGTCAGAACAGCCTGAAGCATGATTTAGAATATTGTGGTCAGACCTGGTATAGGAACACGAGGTGAGGTTTGTTGACGTCCATAAGTTTAGCGATTTCCGGGACATGCTTTTCTGTCGTGGCGCAGACCCAAGCGCAAGGACGATCGAAAGGACCAAATAAAGACTGACCAAAGTCTGGTACATGAAGTACTCTGTACCTCCCGTCATTGCGAGTGTCAGAGCATCACCCAGATAATAGCAACAGCGAAGCGACGAGGAGCTAAAATCGGCGAGTAATGATTTAGACCAAAACATCGTAACTCCTCACACCCCAACGAAACAGGGTTTTCGCAGGAGAAGTGGGAACTGCAAGCAGAAAGTACGCGAGATTTGAATTCCTCACACAAATTTGAGTTACCGCAGAATTTTGGGATGTACAGCGAGCAGACGAGCTATTTGCTCAAGCAAACATATTTCGACACCGTGGAAACGAGCGAGTAGAGAGAGCGTGGCCCGGGAGAAACTCATGCACGTGATGAATCGATGACGATTTGCATGAACGTGTCGCCGAACGCTTTGATTTGTGTTTGTCATTATTTGGTATACAGCGTTGAACTCTTGCACAATCCAGATCATGGATTTCTTTCAAAGTTAGCTTCCAACTGATATATATCGATTCTACTAAGCCACTGGCCGTCCCTCGATGTTTGTTTCCCGATTTTCATTATTCGTTTTTACATCAAACTGACCATGCTAGAACTTCATATTTAGACGGAATTCGTCACCTTTATGACCTCGCACGCTCCGTCCCTCAAACACCAGTAACACGCAGATACCCTCGCCCGCCTTTGCCCCACATCAATTTCTATACAACCTCCCGATGCGCACTCACCACCCCGCCACCACAACTGCACTCCAAACCTGGACACATCTTGCCGCACCCCAATGATGACAACAACGCCCTCGTTACGTGGCGTATGAGATCCTGTGGGGTTTCTGCGGAGAGAGAGGGAGAAGGTAGAGAGGGAGGGGAAATGGGTCCTCATGATGGGTGGTGCTATCAGGGTACGTACACGGTGAGTGCTCTGATTTCACAACATGGTAGTCAAACACATGGGCTTCTGCGCAGATTTGACCAATCCTTTCAGTTCCCCACTGGCCCGCGCCTACCTCCAAATCGCTTGCGTTTGGCGCAGGCTACAACTCAGGTGCGTTGATATATGTATTCATGCGAGAATGCGAGCGTCGACCGCCGTGACCTCATTTCAACTTACATTTTTCAATCTCAATCTGCCCTACCACCGCCTGGTTTCTGGTCGTCTGCTGCTCCAACTACCCCACCACCTATCAACCTGGTGGCGTCTTTGTACGGGCATGCGTTGCGGCCCATTATCGATGTTACTCTTGCACAGGGTAAACAGCTACGTTCAGTTGCTCTTTCTCGTCCAAAACCACAATCTACAGGAGCGCAAATTAATGCTGAACATGGCAGCAGCTTCTTGTACTTTTTGAGTTGCCTATAGATCTGTAGATCAGCTTCAAGTGTGTTCTCCGGTAGTGCAGCCTTAATGGTAGTCCGTTGAACTTTAGTCTGGAGTTCTTACCACAAAATGGCGGGGGGTCATTCCCAGAAATGAAATCACCAAGAACGTAACACGATGTAAAGATGCAGGCAACCTATGTATATGCATGCACGTCCATAGAACACTAAATGCGAGAAGTGACAAATAATCTACACTACGTGGGGATGCTTAGAATCAGAAACATTACCGGTCGCGTCCATGCGTCCCGGTATTAAGTGAAGGGGGAACATAGTCCTCATCACGAATGTATTCATCGTCAGCCCGGGGAGCACCTGGTGCAGCGTTGCGCTGTGATTCAATGCATGAGACCTCTGTGACAGCAGTAAAAATGAACCAAACATACCAATTTACCCGGTGCGAGAGGGACACCGACAATAGGCGGCAGTGCATGATCTGCATGACCAGGCCACCAGGTTGACATGTTGTGTAGGAAGGTAGCAAAAGTAGTTGGCGAGGTAGCAGACGATCGGGTTAGCAGTGGTCGAGACTGGACGAAATGTGAGCCAAAAATGTGATAACAATAGGTGACATTCACATTCTCGCCGGATGTGATATCCAAACGTCCCTGATTTGCGGGGCGCCCTGAGAGAGGGTGGGGTAGGGGCAATGTAGCTGGGAACTATATCATGATTGTTTAGCGAAATGAAGAGGGAGCATGAAAAGGGGACATACATCCAGGGGACTACGAAGTTCATCATTCCGAATATGAGGGACTGCGCTCGTGCGGGAAGAGAAGCGAAGAAGTTTACGGAGGCGATGGGAAATGGGTTTCTGCGGGTCTATTGTAGGTGGAGTGCTGTGTACCATTGGCGTGACGGGTATTGGTGGTCTGCGGTGCATGGCATTGGGACGACAAGTTGCAACAAACTACTACAATGACGGTGATGGATGAGTGGTGTGATGCGTAAAAAAAATGAGATGCGCACATTTAGCAGATATTTGAGGGTTGACCTTTTGCGTGCACTGGTCTGTAAGGGCTTGTTAACACTCAAACAATGGATATTTGCGGGGAATGCGTACATGGGCCTGAGCAAGCACATCGGGTGGAGTATCGCATATGTAGATATTGTAATCATCTTTGCCCCGAAGGTCCACCGTGTAAGCTAGTGTGCGCGAGTCGGGTGAGAGGACAAGGGTATAAGGACCCTGAACGTCGAAGGAAGCGAGGAGTTGGCGGGACTTGAAGGCCCAGAGCTTGATGGTATTGTCCTCGGAAGCACTGGCGAGGAGAGTGTAGTCGAATGATAGTGCTAGACCGGTGACAACTCGGGTGTGTCCTTCGAAGGGAGTTCTGACAGTCTCCAACGTCGAGGCGTCGAACTCGTAGATAGTCGAGGCGTAATCATGTTCCATGAAGGTGAATGCGGCCAAAATGTTTTTGTTTTTGTGTGTCCAGAAAATTGGCGCCGTTGTGAATCCTGATCCACAGCAATATTCCCCTGAATTCCTCACATCCAATGTCTGTTTTTGAACATCCCAGACCTCAAGGCACTTCCCCATATTTGCCATGATTGCGAGCTTCTTCGAATCAGACGAGAATCGAACTGCGCCTAACCACTCAGCACTCTTGAATGGACCGGCCACGAGTTTGCCGGTCTCCAGGTTCCATATCTGCGCTGTCTGGTCCCATGATCCGCTTGCAAGCAGCTCGCTGTCCGTGGATATATCAACGCAGGTGATTGTCAACCAGTGGCCTTCGAATGTTTTCACAATCCCCGTCTCAACATCATGGGCTTTCAGCTCCGAACTCCTCCAAAGTTCACCACCAGTAACAAACCATCGACTATCCCTTGATACCGTCACTGCCCATATGTCCTCCTCGCAAACACCCCGCGCTTCCTCAATCTCCTTACCCGCCTTCAAATCCCATTGCCGAGTGGTGTTGTCCAAAGATCCGCTGATCATTCGCTGGTTGTCAGGAAAGTAGTATATGGATCGAATCAGCTGTCCATGACCCTTCAAAGTCGTTACCGGTGTCAGAATCGACTTTGTAGCCGATGTGGACGTCATGACTGCGTCTCTGCGAGCGAAACTGTTAAGTAGTGGCAAGGATTTTTCTGAATGTGTTGAAAGAACTTTTGGTGAGCTCTCTTCGTGTATCTGTAGGCCTGATGTTGGTCGTTTTGAAGATTCCCAGCTCGCTCGAGAGCACTTTACCTCTCCTACCAGAGTAGATCGTATCCGCGCTGAAACTTCAGACGAGAGTGGGTGTTACCAAGAGGCTAGAAATGATAGAGAGGGAAGAGTTCTTTTACGTGAGTACAGCTGTCGTTCTTGTAAGATCCGCTAAACCTCCTTGCTTTGGAGTCACCCTCTCGCGGCCATGACCGATGGTTCCTGTGCTAAAGCGTCAATGTCGTTTCAATTTCCCTGCCGCCAGCGCTGCTGTCTGCCTGTGAGTGGCGTGTCCAGATGGCCCGTTTCAAATGTTTTGTAGCATTCAATATTCTGATTGCAGTTTCCCTTTGGACGCCAGCAGACGCGTGATCAGCATTGCACGGAGACCACACAGAGACTATTCTCGAACACACGCTCATCCATGGCTTTCTCACGTCCTTTCAGACATGTGAGTATTTTGGCAACAATGACTTTTGCTTAGCTTGTGTATTCAAGCTTGCTTACCTTTGAATTCGACTTGAACATTCTGATCTTTGAATTTCTCTGATGCCAGGCACCAGGGTCCAAAAATTAAGTGTTTATCGCCGTAATTCTGATCTGTGTTTGTCATTGTTTGGTACACAGCGTTAATCTCGTGCAGATCATGAATTTCCTTCAAAGTTAGCTTCCAGCTGATATATATATCGTTTCTACCGGCCGTTCCTCGATGTTTGCTTTTCATTATTCGTTTTTACATCAAACTGACTCCTAGAACTTCATATTTAGACAGAATGCGTCACCCAACATCGATGTTGCTATATGACCTTGCATGCTCCGTCCCTCCTCAAACACTAGTAACACGCAGATACCCTCGCTCACCTCTGCCCCACACAAATTCCCCCACAACCTCCCGATGCGCACTCACCTCACCGCCAACTCCATTACGTGCCCTAGGTCACGCCTGATGACATTTCAAACATGAAGACATGTTGTATACTATCATAAGTTACAGCATACTCGTTTCAAATGATTCCAGGTTTCCGCAGATCGTTCAAGTTGTGGCGACAAGCCGTGTCTATTTGTCATTATTGACATACTCCGACGGAATCGAAGTTGCAGTTTTAACCGTCCTAGAGCTTCCAGATATCGAAGTTCATACTTTCCTTCGATTAGGCCTCGTCTGACGCTCATTTGTAAAAGTTTAAACGCTCACTCCCTCTATTTTCCACATGGACTCGCCAGTAGCCTTAGCCCATTTCTGCTCCACCCATTTTGACCCCGACCTGGAGGTAACAGACTCTCCCACTCTATGGATCTGAATCGTTGCACTCCGTCTCTCAGATCTCAGACGAAATACACATACGCCCTCGTTCACCTCCACATTATCTACATTTTCCACCACTGACATCCCCATCCCTATCCCCACGTACGCTCACCACTTCTTCTGCTCCACCATGGAACCTGCTGCACGGGAAAGTTCCACTCGCGCATATGAGCACTAGTCTTTCTGACCTCGATTATTTGTATCAGCATACTGTTTACCGTCGAATTTCGCCCATACCGATAGCAGGACTCGTGCGTGGTGCACCGCATACGGGCTGTCGACACAACAACCGTCAGTTGACGAAAAGTGCTTGTTATCAAGGACGGACTACATGTATTGCGGGCAACTGAATGAAATCATCGTAGGCCGCCCTGGTGTATTCGATTTTGTCATGTTTTAGACTGCTTTTCGTGTCGACTTCTTTTTTCAGTGTGACCGAGCCTGGCCATCTCAGAACATAGCTTGACCTTCCAAGGGACTCTCCTTGTCTCAGCGTGCAGCTGAAAATACTCAGTTCATCTCATTAATATTGTGTACTCAGCGCTAACCT
This sequence comes from Auricularia polytricha, assembly GCA_003316125.1. NCBI lineage: Eukaryota > Fungi > Basidiomycota > Agaricomycetes > Auriculariales > Auriculariaceae > Auricularia > Auricularia polytricha. Next base: position 16,445 of record QFEN01001432.1, read on the forward strand.
CCTGCACAGGCTGCACCCCATTTAGAGTGCCGATTTTCTCATCGACCACTCACGGACTCACTGGATCATTCCTAATGTCCTGACAGGATCTGGGTATGGCATTCCCTTTCTCACCGGGTTGTTGATTCGGTTCTGGATATGGATCTGCTTTTCTGGATTTTTTGTAGGGAGAAGTTGGTTGTGGGCTCTGAGAGGAGACTGCGGGCGACCTACCTGTCGCTAAGGTGCAGGTTTTTGGTCCATATTTGTAATCCGATGATGCCTATACACAGCATAATGACTCCCTAGGTTTTTCTTGTTGTTTCAAACACGGACATAAATGAAGATACATGCCAGAACCTCTCGCATGCAGCTGGCGTGACGACTACTGTAATGTTGCTTCGATATTTCCACTCCAGTCGTCTGATGTAATAGAAGCTATAAAATTTCCCCCTCAGAACCTGCGTAATTGATGAACCCTCATTTTCATGAGAGCCATGTTGGAGTCGGTTCAACAGCTCTCAGACGAACTAAGGGTAACATATGGGGGAAAGGAAACCAGATGAGTCTTGGCTGCTTTAGGTTCTGCACTCATCGATAGCAGGAGCCACAATACGACATGTCCGTAGAGGCGATGTTCGTCCAATATCCATCCCTATATATATCCCACATATCATGAGTTGTAGCAGGCTGGTCTACAAGGATGATCGCAGGGCGGCTGACCACGATCTGAGATCCAACGAGTATCAAGTACAACACCAGCTACATTAATAGGAAAGGGCAAAACAAGGTATCAAAGCTATAGGTATGGTATGAGACACGACAGAAAAAATGGCTAATGGATGTCATATTTACTGCGCCTCTAGGTGTTCATCGATGATCGAGAGGCGACGTGATCCTGCCTCTGGATGGAACTGTAGGAACTGTTCTCAAGTCAATCTATTCGTGCTGGACTCTACCAGACTGTATTAGTGAGCAATCGATTGAAAACATAGATGTATGATACCTGGAATGGGGCACAGCGACTCGATTGAGAATATCGACATTGTGCACAAGCTGAGATGGCCCTGCCCTCGCTTGTGACTGGCTAGCCACCGTGTTCAATCCAATCTCTTCATGCTGGACTCTTCTAGGCTGCATTAGTGATCAATCGAGTGAATCAATAGGTGGGTGTACTATACCTTGGATGAGGCACAGCAACTCGAGTGAGAATATCAGCATTTTTCACACAGCGAGATGGTCCTGCCTGTGACTGGCTAGCCACCGTTTTTAATCCAGTCTCTGCGTTCTGGACCCTACCAGACTGAATTAGTGAGCAATCAAGTGAAAAAAATTGTGTGTTGTACCTGGGATGAGGCACGGCAACTCGATTGAAAATATCGTCATTATGCACCAGGCGAGATGGCCCTGCCCTCGGCTGTGACTGACTAGCCATTGATTTCAATTCGATTTCTTCATACTGGACCCTAAAAGATCGCATCAGTGAAGTAATTTGGTGAATAAACAGGTGTATTATACTTTGGAGGAGACACAGCGACCCGATTGAGAATATCTTCCTCCTCTTCGTCGTCCTCAAGTTCATCATCGTAGACAGGCCGTGGAACCTCTTTCTTCTCCTTCTTCTGGAACCAGCTTAGACAAAAAAAGAGGACATAGGGTCGTCTTCCGTCGTCCGCACCGACAGCATCGCCCTAGAAAATGACAGTCAGAGCTCACGAACACAACGGAATCGTAGAAAACAAACGTAGGTTGCTTGTCCGAGAGGAACGTCAACAACTTTGACTGGTTCTCGTTTCCGTTCGCGCGCCTTTTCCTTCCCCTTGTGTAAGGACCATATGTCCTTACGCGCCGAACCGACTTTAAAACGAAACGTTTGAACTTATGATATGTTCAACGCAGCCACGTGACTCACGGATGCGAAGAGTTATACTCTTCGCATCCGAGTACGTGGATACATTCCTCTATATCCTTTCTATGTCTTTTTTCGTACCTTACCTTGTGCTCCAAACCTCACCATCCCCGTCCTTCACCGAGTATTCTCAGTATACCGCATGCTCCTCACACCGATTCTGGTATAGTAGAACCTTTCGCCGACGTATAAATACTGCGCATGTATACCTACACAGATCAGCAGAATCATATACGCTGATTTCCCGCTCCAAGCAGACCGACAGACAGACTCAAGAACTCTATCCTTTTCGCATCATAGAACATTGCTAAAGTTATACAGACACGTCTCGCATTAGAGTACTCTCGCACAATTCCCCTTCGAACTCGGACGCAGCATCTACACTTGTCTGACGAGGACTGAATGGGATCGAAAAAGGCCCTGCCACCGGGCAACTTGAAGGGAGTCGATGGAGGGCTTTCTGCATGAAGGCGATTGGAAGGTAAGAGTAACGTAGCAGGGAACTACGGCACGAGTGTCCAGTCAACTGTAAAGGAGCAAGAAAAGGAAACATACATCTAGAGAACCGCGAGGCTCGATATGATTCTGAATAGGACGAATTGCGGCTGTGCGAGGAAAGAAGCGAAGAAGTTTACGGAGGCGATGGGAAATGAATTGCTGCAGGTCTATTGTAGGTGGAGAGCTGTGTACCATTGGCTATTGGCGTGACAGGTATTGGTGGTCTGCGGCGCACGGAATTGGGACGACGAATTGCACTAGACTGCAATGATGGTGATGAATGAGTGGTGTAATGAGTAAAGAAATGAGATGCGCACATTCAGCAGATCGTTGAGGGTTGGCCTTTTATGTGCACCGGTCTGTAAGGGCTTATTAATACACAAACAGTAGATATTTGCGGGGAATGCATACACGGGCCTGAGCAAGTACATCGGGTGGAGTATCGCATATGTAGATATTGTAATCATCTTTGTCCTGAAGGTGCGCCGTGTAAGCTAGTTTGTGCGAGTCGGGTGAGAGGACCAGAGTATAAGCACCCCGAACATCGAAGGAAGCAAGGAGTTGGCGGGACTTGAAGGCCCAGAGCTTTATGGTGTTGTCCTCGGAAGCACTGGCGAGGAGAGTGTAGTCGAATGACAGTGCTAGACCGGTGACAACTTGGGTGTGCCCTTTGAAGGGAGTTCCGACAGTCTCCAACGTCGAGGCGTCAAACTCGTAGATCGTCGAGGCATAATCATCATCCGTGAAGCTGAATGCGGCCAAGATGTTTTGGTTTTTGTTTGTCCAGAAAATTGGCGCATACGTGAGTCCACCTCCGCGGTCTTCCCCAATCTTCGCATCCAATTCCTGTTTGTGAACATCCCAGACCTCAAGGTACGACCCTTTATTCGAGTTGATTGCGAGCTTCTTTGAATCAGCCGAGAACCGAACTGCGCCCAACCAATCAGCACTCTCGAATGGACCGGCCATGAGTTTCCCGGTCTCCAAGTTCCATATCCGCACTATTTTATTCCATGACCCGCTCGCCAGCAGCTCGCTGTCCGCAGATATATCAACGCAGATGACCACATCTGGGTGGCTTTTGAATGTTTTCACAATCCCCGTCTCAACCTCATGGGCTTTCAGCTTCGGACTACTTGCATCTCCACCAGCAGTAACAAACCATCGACCATCCCTTGATACCGCAACTGCCATTACCGACCCCTCCCAAGCACCCCACACTTCCTCAATCTCCTTACCCGCCTTTAGATCCCATTGCCGATCGGTCTTGTCCGCAGATCCGCTGATCATTCGCTGGCCGTCAGGAAAGTAGAAAATGGATGTAATGTCACGTTCATGACCCTTCAAAGTCGTTACTGGTGTCAGACGTGATTTCGTGAAGGCTGCCTTCATCGATGTTGCAGCCATGGCTGCGTCTCTGCGAGCGAACTTGTTAAGTGGGGGCAAGGCGTTCTTTGGATGTGTTTGAAGGACTTGTGGTGAGCTCTCCCCGTCTGCTGTACGTCTGGTGTCAGTCGTTTTGAACATTTTCAACTTGCTCAAGAGCACTCTTCCTCTCCTAGCAGAGCAGATCGTATCCGCGGCGCACGCTGAAACTTCAGACGAGAGTGGGTGTTACCAAGAGGCTAGCAATGATAGAGAGGAAAGAGTTTTTTACGTGAGTACAACTGTCGTCCATCCGCTAAATCTCCTTGCTTTGGACTCACAGCCTCTCACAACCATGACTAATGTTCCTGTGCTAGAGCGCCAATCTCGTTTCAATTTCACAGCCGCCAGCGCTGCTGTTTGCTTGTGAGTGGTGTGTCCGGATGGCCCGTTTCAAATGTTTTGTAGCATTCAATATTCTACTTGCAGTGTCCCTTTGGACGCCAGCGGACGCATGATCAGCATTGCCGAAGTCCGTGAAAAACCACAGACAAGACTCGCATATGTGGAGTGGGCCAAGGGAAGAATGAAGTTTCTCGCGCATGGTGGCGGGTTTGAAGTTGGAGGATAGGTAGGTTTCATGTCGATTCATCTTGACTACAAGCCTTCAGACAATATTCGCTGTGCCGTTAGCTGCCAGTGCTAAACATTCATTGAGTGCCATGTAATTCAAAACGCTGGCTAATCTCATTCGTCTTTGGTCTGTCCAGAGGAACCACAGGATGAGTGCTCGAGCCTACATTTGATTTGGGTGACATCTCAAAAACTTTTGCTTCATCGACGACGGAAGCATCTGCGGATCCGTTCGAGCTTATGTCTCCTCTCGGTACTGTTACATAGTGACTAACACTACACGATCATTGTTGTTGATAACCACCAGTCTCTTCCAATCGCACAACAACCCCTAAATGCGCTGGTCTATTGCGCTGAGTCGCTTTTCACATGCTGCATCCGTCGCCTCACAAGCCAATGGCACCACCAGCCTTTTCAAGCAGGAGTTCCAGGTCGCCCTTGAATGCGCCGACGTTCATGAAGTTACTTTCAGCCATATCTTCACCTATATTTTATCCACCGGTGCAGTGCATAGTACTGCAGCAGTGCCACTTTGTAGTAAATAGCTGTGGCCAGCGCTCTGCAAACTCTAGTGACGACACCATACTACTCACCAAAGCCCGGCTCGTCCCACTCAAACTGATCCTACCTGCATGTTACCATGTTGTGGTCACATCATCTTCAGCATCATACACATACCGTCCAATACCCATCCCTCTATATACACCATATATTATGAGTTGTAGCCTGCAAGGATGATCGCATGGCGGCTGACCATGATCTAAGATCCAACGAGTCTCAAATACAACATCAGCTATATTACTAGGAAAGGACTCGGACAAAACACGGTATCAAAGCTATAGGTATGATACGAGACACAACAGACAAAATGCCTAATAGATGTCATATGTACGACAAAGACTGTGCCTCTAGGTGTTCCTCAATGATCGAGAGGCGAGATGGTCCTGCCTCTGGCTGTGACTGACTAGCAACAGTTCTCAATTCGATCTATTTATGCTGGACCCTACCAGACTGCATTAGTGAGGAATTGATCGAACAAATAGGTGTATTATACCTGGGATGAGGCACAGCGACTCGATTGAGAATATCGACATTGTGCACAAGCTGAGATGGCCCTGCCCTCAGCTGTGACTGGCTGACCACCGTGTTCAACCCAATCTCTTCGTGCTGGACCCTACCAGACCGCATTAGCGAGCAATCGAGTGAACAAATAGGTGTGTTATACCTAAGATTAGGCGCAGCAACTTGATTGAGAATATCTTCCTCCTCATCATCGTCCTCTAGTTCATCATCATAAACTGGCCGTGGAATCTCCTTCTTCTCCTTTTTCTGGAACCAGCTCAGACAAAAGAAGAGAACATATGGTCGCATTCCGTCGTCCACACCGACAGCGTCGCCCTAGCGAATTACGTGGTCAGATCTCATGAATTTAATAAAATTGTAGGAAACAAACGTATGTAGCTTGTCCAAGAGGAACATGGACAACTGTTGTAGGTTTTCGTTTTGGTTCACGCGCCATTTGCTTCCCCTTGTCCGATGAGGACCAGATGCGATCGAAAAAGGTCCCGACATTAGGCAAGTTAGTTGATGGAGGGTGTTCCGCATAAAGGCGATTGAGAGGCAAGGGCGACGTAGCAGGGAACTGCAGCACAAGTGTCAAGTTAAATGCAAAGGGAAACAAGAGAAGGAGACATACATCCAGGGGACCACGAAGCCGATCATTCTGATTGGGAGGGGCTGCGTTCGCGCGATGAGGGAAGCGAAGAAATCTGCGGAAGCGAAGGAAAATGGGTTTCTGCGGGTCGATAATTGGCGGAGCTCTCTGCACCACAGGTATGACAGGTATAGGTGGTCTGCGGCGCACGGCATTGGGACGACGAGTTGCATCACACTGTAACGATGGTGATGGATGAGTGATGTAGTGAGTACAGAAATGAGATGCCCACATTCAGCAGATTGTTGAGGGTTGACCTTTTACGTGCACTGGTCTATAAGGGCTTGTTAATACACGAACAGCAGATATTTGCGGGGAATGCGTACACGGGCCTGAGCAAGCACATCGGATGGAGTATCGCATATGAAGATCTTGTCATGATCTGTGTCATTGTATACCGTGTAAGCTAGTGTGCGCGAGTCGGGTGAGAGGACAAGGTTCAAAGGATCCCGAACGTCGAAGGAAGCGAGGAGTTGGCGCGACTCAAAGGCCCAGAGCTTGATGGTGTTGTCCTTGGAAGCACTGGCGAGAAGAGTGTAGTCGAATGATAATGCTAGACCGGTAATAACATGGGTGTGTCCTTTGAAGGGAGTTCCGACAGTCTCCAACGTCGACGCGTCGAACTCGTAGATTGTCGAAGGTTCGTCATTTTGCGTGAAGGGGAATGCGGCCAAGATGTTTTGGTTTTTGCTTGTCCAGAAAATTGGCGCAGTTGTGGGTTGTACAATTTCACAGAATTCCCCTTTCCTCACATCCAATGTCTGTTTTTCAACATCCCAGACCTCAAGGCACTTCCCCGTATCCGACTTGATTGCGAGCTTCTTCGAATCAGCCGAGAATCGAACTGCGCCCACCCAATCAGCACTCTCGAATGGACTGGTCGCGAGTTTGCTGGTCTCCAAATTCCATATCTGCGCTGTTTGATCCGACGACCCGCTCGCCAGCAGCTCGCTATCCGCGGATATATCAACGCAGGTGATCAATTTTGAGTGGCCTTTGAATGTTTTCACAACCCCCGTCTCAACCTCATGGGCTTTCAGCTCCGAACTACTCCAATCTCCACCACCAGTAACAAACCACCGACCATCCCTTGATACCGTCACTGCCCATATGTACTTCTCGCAAACACCCCGCGCTTCCTCAATCTCTTTCCCCGCCTTCAGATCCCATGACCGAGCGGTCTTGTCATGAGATCCGCTGATCATTCGCTGGCCGTCAGGACAGTAGGATATCGATGGAATAATTTCTCCATGACCCTTCAGAGTCATTACTGGTGTCAGAATAGATTTTGTGACAGCTACCTTCGTCGATGTGGAAGCCATGGCTGCATCTATGCAAGCGAAACTGTTAGGTAGGGAAAAGGTGTTCTGTTGATGTTTTTGAAGGACTGGTGAGCTCTCTTCGTGTGCTGTGGGCCTGACGATTGTCATTTGAAGATTCCCAATTCGCTCGAGAGCACTTTGCCTCAGGCTCTAGTAGAGCTGATCGTCAGTTCATCCGAACTGGAACTTTAGATGAGACTTGATGTTACCAAGAGGCAAGCTATGATAAAGAGGGAAGAGTGGCACAACGTGAGTACAGCTGTTGTTGTTGGAAGATGCACCATCTCAAATCTGCTTCTCCTTGTCTTTTGACTCACAGCCTCTTACAGCCCTGAACGAAATTCCTGTGCTAGAGCGCCAATCTCGTTTCTCTTTCCCACCCGCCAGTATTAATATTGTTGTGTGCCTGTGAGCCTCTGGCGTATCTGGATGGCCCGATACTCGGGCTGTAGCATTCAACCAACCTGCATTCAACCTTTTTCGTTGTTTCACTCTTCGTTGCAGTTTTTCTTTGTACGCAACACTTGCTATTGACGTTGTACAGAGACAACCCTTTCTCATCCCATTGTCTCAGTCATGCTCGAGTACACGCTCATCGAGGCTTTCTCACTTTCCTGGCTCTACTAACAAACGTCGAACTTTGAACGTATCTGTAACGCTGCAGTGCAAAAACGAAGGGCCCATCCCCAGAATTAGAAAACGATGTTAGAATTATCGTGCGACCAGCTATTACCTGAGAAACCAGGGCCACTTATGCGTAACCTGATGTACGACTAGGACGGAGCACGCTGATGGAAACCACATGGGGAGAGAGCGTTTTGGTAACATTGTTGGCACTGGTAAAACACTCTGCGTTTGCCGTGAATGCCACCAAGTGGGTGCTCGGCTGGTGAGAGCGGGAATGGACCTGCCTGACTGTTCGTCGTGGTGTTGTAGTGCATTACACATTTCAACTATTCAAACCCTACGTAGTCTTCCGCTGTCGTTGATATCAAGATATGGTCCTTCATGTCTCCCAGACAGAATGCAACTGATGATCGATTCTTCGCTATATGTAAATACCACAGCCCAACAACGCCCACTGGCATCGCCCTTACAAATCACGATGCATCCACTATGCAGTCGAGGATGAGAAGATTAGACAGATAAAGAATCGCATCCAAGATGAGTAAGTTCGAAAGAGAACAGCTGAATTAGGGTTCAGGCATCGATGGCAGTGACTGTAGGTCGTCACTGGCAGTTGGAGATGTGTAGATTGCGTGAGAGCGTTACGAAGGGTATAGGACGAGCAGTACGGTGATGATTGAGAAGAATGAGCCATCGCATCCTGAAGAACAGTGAAAACTGTCTGCTCGCCAGAGAAGACTGGCATAACCCTGCTCTGCACTCAACACCCGCCGACGGATAAGAACGTGCCATTAGCGTACATCCTAAAAAACGAATGATGAACTTTGGTCTACTCACCAGAGAAGATTTGCTCTGCACTCGACACGCCAACAGTCAGGTTCTTGGAGATATTTGCGGTATCCTTTTCACAAAGGCAGCTAACTCGGGGAAATATCATTATTGCCCTTGCTACGAACCTGAAGATCAAGGGGTACAGCAGCATACACGACAGAGGGTACAACAGTCTGAGATGCATCTGTTTCTCTTCGCGTTCATTGATGAACAATATCAAGTCAACAACCAACTTACTCACTAGCATTTGTGCTGAAGTTCTCGCAGAATTTGGACTTCTGATCATGTGGGTCGTCATAACGGTAGGCTTCGCTGATGCTGAAGGCGAGACATATTACTTGGTGCGTTCGAAGCAGCAACACGTCATGACCTGTGAGTAGCCCTCACGTTAACAATCATAGCGATTTTTGTGGATGCTTGACTCACCCAAGAGTGCATTGCCTGTTGGAGCTGATATCGATTCGGATCATTCGTTCATTCGAGCTGGAAGTTCGGATGAGGTTCAAGTGTTTCAATACCCAAGAAGTCCAGTGAGCCCGGACAACCACAGTACAGAGGGTCTGTACAAGCCGTCTTTGTTTTTCGTTCCTGCGGGGCGTTCATTGTTACGGTCAGGTCTGGCATAGGAACACGAGATAAAGTTTATTGACGCCCATAAGTTCAGTGATTCCCGGGACATGCATTTCTGTCGTGCCGCAGACCCAAGCGCAAGAACGATCGAAAGGAAAAAATAAACAGGTACAGTGACATGGATGTGGTGCATGAAATATTCTGTGTCATGCAAAGCTGCACACGCAGCTGTACCTCCCGTCGTTGCGAGTGTCAGAGGATGATAAACCAGATAAATCGCAATAGCGAAGCAACGAGGAAATAAATCGGTGAGTAATGATTTAGACCAAAACATCGTAACTCCTCACACCCCAACGACACAGTTTTCGCAGGAGAAGTAGGAACTGCAAGCTTCAGCAGAAGGTACGCGAAATTTGAATTCCTAACCCAAATTTGAGTCACCGCAGAATTTTGGGATGTACAGCGAGAGGGCTAGTTATTTGCTTAAGAAAACATGTTTTAACACCACGGAAACCAGCGAGTAGAGAGAGTGTGGAGAAATTTATGCATGGGATGACAATTCATATGAACGTGTTGCTGAACACTTTGATCAATGTTTGTCGTTGTTTGGTACATGACGTTGAACTATGAATGTCTCTTTGATAAATCCCTCGATGTTTGTTTTCTGATTTCCATTATTTGTTTTTACATCGAGCTGACCATAGTGGTAGAAATACTCGGGCGGAATGTGTCACCCAACATTTCTGTATGACCTCACACGCTCCGTCCCTCCTCAAACACTAGTAACACGCAGACACCCTCGCCCACCTCTGCCCCACATCAATTTTTCCACAACCCCCCGACGCGCACTCACCACACCGTCACTACAACTTCGTTACGTGCCCTAGGTCTCGCTTCATGGCATTTCAAACTTGGACACATTGCCGCACCCCAACGATGACGACAACGCCCTCGTTTTGTGTCGTATGGGATCCTGTGGGGCTGCTGCGGAGAGAGAGAGGAGAGAGGGAGGGGACTGTGGATGGGTCCTTCTGATTGGTGGTGGTACAAGGGTACATACACGGTGAGTCTTTCCCTTGTGCTTGCAATTGAAAGGCTGATTTCACAACAAGGTTGTCAAACGCGTGTGCTTCTGCGCAGATTCGACCGATCTTTTCAGTTCCTCACTACGTCGCGCCTACCTTCAAATCGCTGTAGTTTGGCGCAGGCTACGACTCAGGTGTGTTCATATATACATTCATGCGATGACGCGAGCGTTGACCGACGGGACCTCATTTCAACTTACATTTTTCAGTCTCAATCTGCGCCACTACCGCCTGGTTTCCAGTCATCTGTGCTCCCACTACTGTCAAATCACCTATCAATCCGGTGGCCTCTTTGTGCGGCCATGCGTTGCGGCCAAATATTGTCGTTTCTCTTCAAACGAAATTCCTGTGCTAGAGCGCCAATCTCGTTTATATTTCCCACCTGCCAGTGTTGCTGTGTGCTCGTGGGCCTCTGGCATATCTGGATAGTCCGATACTCTAGCATTCAATCAACCTGCATTCCACCTTTTTTGTTGCTCACTCTTCGTTGCAGTTTTGCTTTGGATGCCAGCGGGCACATGAACTGTTGCTATTAACATTGTACAGAGACGACATAACTGGTGCCCTCGATTCGCGCAACCAACCATCTGAGAACCCTATCCAGGGCCATCAGTAAACTGGTGAGACTCAGATATTCCCAGATTTTGTACCTGTTTCCTGTACATGACATTATAAAACAATATAAAGCAATATAAAGTGATGTAAAGCAGTATATAGGACCGAATCAAGCATGAATTGGGGTGATTACATTGCTTTATATTACTTTATATTACTTTGTATCGTAATATACAGGAAAGAAGCATTGGGCTTACAAAATCTGACAATATTGACTAATATCTGAGTCTCACTGGTTTACTGATGGGGCTACTGCTGCGTAGTGTGACGTATGACTAGGACGAAGCACCACACTGATGGAAGGAATGCAGAGACATGTGGAGAGAGAGAGTTTTGATGACAGCGCTGGCACTGGTAGAACACTCTGAATTACCACCAATTGGGTTCTCGGCTTGTGCGAGCAGGACTGAACAGGAGCGCAAATTAATGTTGAACATGGCAGCAACTGCTTGTGCTTTTTAAGTTGCCTGTAGATCAGTAGATCAGCTTCAAGTGCGTTCTCCGGTAGTGCAGCTTTAATCTTAATCCCTCAAACTTTAGCCTGGAGCTCTTACCACAAATTGGCGGGGGTCATTCCAGAAATGATTTTACTAAGGACAAAACAAGATGTGAAGATACAAGCAACCCATGTATCCACGTTCATAGAACACCAAATGTGAGGATTGACAGTTAACTACACTGTACAGAGATGTCTAGAAGCACAAACAATACTGGTCGCTTCCATGCGTCCCGGTATTAAGTGAAGGGGGAACATGGCCTTCATCACAGATATATTCATCGTCAGCCTGCGGAGCACCTGCTGCAGCATTGCGCTGTGATTTAATGCATGAGACCTCTGTGAGAGTAGTAAAAATAAACCATGGAGTGGGGCCCCTAAGGGGAGAAAGAGCCGAGAGCGGGAGCATTGCCGGAGTTAGCAGCCTTAGTCAGCGGCAGGTCTTGGGTTCGGGAGCAGCATAGAGTCGTCAGTCCAGAGTTAGCACGCCAAGTCAGAGAGAGGTTTAGCCCACTCCAACTGGTGAACAGAGCGAGTTCACCCTGACCAAGCTATTCAAGTGGTCACACCACCCGAAGAGCCAGTAGAACGACTTTCAGAGACCGAGTAACCGAGCAAAACCGAGACAGAGAAGAGAACATGAAGAGAACACGAGCCTAGAGAAGAGTCGAGAAGAGTTGAGAACCTTGCGTCATAGAACTGCGAGGCAAACACGTTACACCTGAGCATAGCCTTTTCATTTATCGCACACAAAAAACCATCACTAACAGAGGAAAAGATCACCTAGCCAAGCTGCCTCCCAAGAAAGCACTCCCACGGAGAGGCCCAGATGGCTGATTCCTCAAAACTTTTGCAGAATTTTCAGACTTCACCTCAGGAGAATCATCTCCATTAGATACACCGGAGATCGCCGAACGAGCATTAGACCAAGCAGCTTCGTTATCGGAGCAAGAGGTCAACTTACAGTCGAAAGACGACAAAGAATCACTTACAGGAGCACCCAGCGCAGACATCACACTACCCTTCCCAGTTCAACAACCTCCTAGCCCGACTCGAACATCCATTGTAAAAGTCCCCATACCAGCATTAACTGCACCGAAACCACGTGCCCAGTTAAAAGCGTTATCGCTCAAAGTCGTACCACAGACTAGCCCTCTACCAACCATGATGGCAGGAACACCAGTACCTGCGATCTTCCACGGTTGCAACGACGAGAATCCACAGAACTTCTTCAGAACTGTTGAACGATACATATACCTCAGTCACATCACAGACGAAACTACAAAGGTTAATATCTTCGGTACCTTTCTCTCAGTGGGTTCAGAGGCCGACATTTGGTGGAATGCTCTAGATTCGATATTGAAAGTCTCGTTAGCGATGGTGCGCACGGCTTTCGAGAAGCAGTGGCCAGCGACAGTCGTCGCACAAAAGTCAGGGCTAGAGTATCAAAAGGAGTTACTAGCATTATGACTCAAAGACGATGAAGTAGGTGAAAGGATCATGGTGGCAGGAGTGTCAACATGGTCACACCTCCACTTTCATGGTCGCCTTCAGAAGCTGGTAATAGATGCAGGAGTGGCAAATGCGCCGGTGTTTATCCACCAGGTCCGCGAAGCATTACCAAGGGTCATTAGAGACCTGACATCACCAGCGCCAGCCGACTGGGACGAATTTCTCAATCAGATCAAGAACGCGAATATTAATGTCATTCAAGACAAAGCATGACGGGAGAAAGAAAGAAGAGAGATGGAGAAAGCCCAGAATGCAAGGATTGCAATGATAGAATCTCGCCAACAGCAGGACCCAGTCGAAACACTTCGGCAGCAAATGCAACAAGCGACAATGAACCAGAACGTGACAGCCCCAGTCATTGTAACAGTAACACCACAGACGCGAACCACAAACCCCTTCTTCAGAGTCGCAAATGCCCCACCAACACAATTCCCTCAGAATAATTCAACGACTCGTCGACAAATCAGATATGTACCAGCCAATGACACGCAACAATCACAGCGACCTCGTGCACAGCCACCCACACCAGAGGAGCGAGAGGCGTTACGAGTCCGTGCTGTGGAGTTAACACACCACATGGATACAGTAGCGGGGCAAAGTGCATATGAGGAACAACGAAGGCAATGGGCAGCACGGTGGGGAGAAAACACCAGATGCTCAGAATATACTCCATTTCCGTTAACGCCAGGGACGGCACAATTATGCTCAGGTGAATGTTTCAGATGCGGAACTCATGGGCATATCGGCCCACAATGCGAAGTCCCTCTAGATGCACAACTACCCAAAAACGAGTCAATTTGGCGTGGAACCTGCGCACGTATTCTTGGACCAGTCAACCGCACCACAGCGCCACAGATCAATTTTTTCATCGAAGCTGCATACACCCCAAATGCATGGGACCAGGGAAATGGGGAAGGGTCGTCAGCGTAGAGGACCGCCAGACGACCCCAACATATGTTAGACCTCAGGACTCGGACCCACAGGTCCTCGTGCGAGAAGAGGAGACGTACGAGGACAAGCTTTGTAATCCCGCCGAACACATCTCACGTACAGACTCTTTGTACTCTATCAATGAGCAATATGAAGTGGTTGATTTGTACACGGTGGAGGATGAACAAGGCCAACACCATTGCTTACCCTTTCTGCAACATATATCGTTCGAAGGACCAAAAGGAGAAATTGTACGCGTAAAAGCACTTTTTGACGAAGGAGCAATGGTCAGCGCCATGTGCACCACAGTCTTCAATCGAGTGAAGCATCGTTTAGGCAATTGGGAACCATCCACAAAGCGGTTATGAATGGCTAATGGCGCAATTATGCCATCTAAAGCAGTATGGAAGGGAGAGATCTTGATAGCGGGGATCAAGGCACCGGGAGAATTTGAAGTCTTTGATAGCGGTGGTGGTTGGAATTTCCTGTTCGGAAAGCCACTGCTGTGCGCATTTAATGCGGTACATGAATACAAGAACAACACAGTACACATTACGGGAATTGGAGGCCACAAGACAATCAGAAACCAAAGCCGAGCTACGAAATCAAGCAGTGAAAAGACAGAAGAGGATTCCCGAATAGCAAATATATCAGAGACACAAGATAAGCTAATGGGGGGAGAGAATCCCCCCCGGAGGGAAGTCTCACTGCAGTCAAACAGTGAGGCCCAAGAGATGCAAACTGATCAAACATCATGCGCAGGACCACAGCCAGAAGAAGCCAACAAGGACATACTCGAAGACATCCCAACGAACTCCATAGAGGATGAAGCAACAATCTTCACACGCCGAACAGACCCTAAGAACCCCAGACGAGTCGCCTACATTGTCAAAGCAGTCCAGTATGGCAAAACCCTTAGCCCAGACGAACAAAGCAAGGTTGAAGAACTAGTAACGGAATATGCAGACATCTTCGCATGTTCACTTTCGGAAGTTTTACCAGTACCAGGCGCACAACATCGGCTTAACATCCCAGAAGGAGCTACATTCAGCTTACGTGTCCATCAACGAGCACTCACACCTCCTCAGACACAATTCTTGCACGGAAGAATTGATGAAATGATAGCAGCGGGCATCATTGAAAAGGCACCACCAGAGCAAGTCAAGTGCTGTGCTACAACAGTATTAGCCCAGAAGACACACGAACATGGAGGGCTAACATTGGAAGAGCTACAATATCGAGTTAATGAGCAGTGCATGCAACAAGGACAGCCACCAGCATTTGCACTACCAGAACAAGAAGTTCAAGAGGCAGCTCCAATAGCATCGCACGAAGGCCCACAGAAATGGCGAATATGTCAGAATTTTAATGAGGTAAACAGACACACCGTCATTGCTCCAATGCCACAAGGGGACATACAAGCAAAACAGCAGAGATTAAGTGGTCACAAGTACGTGTCTGTTTTTGATTTTGCATCGGGCTTCTATGCTGTGGAAATTCCAGATGAATCCAGGCCATACACAGCCTTCTACGTAGAAGGCCGAGGATATTTTTGGTACAAACAAATGCCAATGGGACTTACTGGAGCGCCATCAACATTTTGCGAAATGACAGTGACACATCTGCACGACCTCTTAGCAGATGCCACGATGGAACTTTTCGTCGACGATGGTGGATGCGCAGGAGACACTAGTGATGTTCCGGCCCGGCATAGGCTCGGCCTTGAGGGGCTTAGGCTTACAAAATTCCTGAGCCTAGGCCGTGAGCCCAAGCCAGCCCAAAGCCGGGGCTTAGGCCCAACCAGGCCGCGGCTTGGTGCAGCCAACAGACGGCTCGAGACTACTGTGGCATTAGTGTAGGCGAGTACCAACAAGCAACAGCATAATTACAATATGTCTAAGTGTCTGTCTCAATGTCTGACACGTCCTCAGCATCATCACCCAAAAGCAAAATATCCCAACCTTCTTCGTCATCCACAGCATCACCAGTCTCTGCTTCCACTTCAGCTTCTGAGTCATTGTCGTCCAGGTGCTCCAACTCGACGAGAGACGATGGTGCAGGCTCCCGAAACAGAAGATCACGTCATAGTGCACATTTAACGCACTGGAGTGCTTCGACAATGTCAGCCTTAAGCCGGTTGCGTCATTTGGTGATGGTGATGCCACCTTGCGAGAATGCCCGCTCACTTGAGACCGACAATGACATAATGGACAGATAATCCCGCGCAAGTGAAGCCCAAATGGGGTACCTCTGCGCATTGATCTTAAGCAAGATTATCATTAGCATGAAATTTTTGAGTAGCGAAAAAAAATACATACACCCCACCATTGAATGGTAGACATGCCAGATGGTGGAGCTGCTTCAACTGTCTCGAGGTAGGCCAAAAATTCAGCCCTCCATGGTCTTGTTGGGTCACCAATCAAAGTAGGCACTGGGTTGGTCGACAAATCATCTTCGGAGTCACTGAGGACTTCACGAATTAACTTCTTGAGACTGCCAGCTCTGCTTTGCTTAGTTGTGTGCTGCGACGTTGATGATGTCACTTGGTTCAGCTCAAGATAACGGGCTTTGAACTAGTAGTAGCAGATTAAGATTAACTTGATGATAAAAAAAAGATGACTCACCACTGTCTCCGCAGTAGAAAGCACATCGTCGTGCAGATCCTCTGGCCAATGCTTCGTGAAATATGTCATTTTCCCTGTGGGGTTGAGTACTGAAGAGCAAATGTCAGACTCACGGTCGTTCACGAAAAAATAAACAACAAACGTACACATTGACAATACATACGCAGCAGAGTGCATTGTCTTCTCGTAATACTCATCCACTTTTGCGGCTGCATCTTTGAGTGCGGGAGCAAACTTCGCATATTTTGACCTTTCCGCACGCGATGTCTTCTTACTTGAGGGTCTTATATGAAGATAAGACAAATAGTTGCCAACTCCTCAAGTTCACGGTCAACGGATTTTCTACTTCTCAGTTGATAACGTGTTGTTCGTGGGTGGTCAAAGAGTAATTAGATTACCTTTTTGTTGAAAGAAAATGTCTTCCTGAATGTGTCTGTAGTTCCTTTGTATAGGAAGTATCTGTTAGGTATGTTACACCCTAGTAGGTCGTGTCTCAACCTATGAAAGTCTGTTTCAACTTGGTCGTGTTCTCCTTGTTTGAGTCTCTCTTCCTGTAAAAGAGAGGGCTTATACACGTAAAGCTTAGCTCAGATGGTAGTAATGAAGTGTTATATAGTCAACCCCTGTAAGGTACTATGTAACTTATTGATCAATGTGTCTTAGTCTTACTTCAAGGCAACTGTTGGCCTGCACTTATCTATGTCTTGCCTGATCTCACTCTCAAATAGTGTGATAGGTGTAAAGTGGGAAGTTATTATTTCATGGGTGCAAAATGGGCTCCTTTTATACCTTTTGGGAGACCAGATTACTAAGCATGATTCATCACATGGATTGGTAAGAATGTGCTTACAAACCAGGCCATTTGTTGTGTTGAGTCAGCTTGTGTACTAAGTAGTTTACAAATACAGTGTAGTCTTACAAAGCATGATGAATAAAAG
>QFEN01000171.1:0-22718 GCA_003316125.1 Auricularia polytricha
TGCGTCTCTCGGAGAACAGAGAGTTGGTAGATGGGATGGGCTTTCAAGGTGAATTAGGTGGAATTACAGTATATCAGCTCTGTGATACCGATACAACGAGAATTAAATGTACGCCTCATGTAGTCATTAGAGTGCAATAGGATCGCCCGCCCATGACCAAAAATGCATTCGTATAAGTTAAGGCCACGCCTTACCAAGCCACCCGACCAGTCATCTCGTAGCCAGACCCCACTCTAAGAACCACGCCGAATAAACCACGCGATAAGACGTCACGTCGTACAGTATGCGGTTGAGTTGCCGGACAGTGAAATCCACACGAGGGTGTCAGAGTCGAGCACGTACCGGCCGATATGCCAGAGATGAAGGTGCATGCGCGTGGCGAGGATCGCAAGGATAAAGACCTCCAAACTGTGCGTGTGTTTTGGGGTTATCAGTCAAAATCCGCAACAGAAGTTTGAGGTGCATACTCTTCGAGGAAGGAGTGATATACAGACTGGGTGTGTGGAAATTCAATGACTCAATCATATTGAAGGGTATCGGGAGATTTACATACATCAAAAAACAGCATTGGCACAAGGACGTTCACGGCTGAGAGAACTTTCGGAACAATAATCATCACTAATGAGCACGGAAACATATGTAGGTCCTGACTCACGCAGACCGCATACGTAGTAGAGCATGTTATGCTTCACCAGCGCGGCATAAAGAGGGCCCCCGGTTGACCGCCAGCTCTGTATGGCACGTATAAACGTTAGGGAGACCAGTCCTGGGAAGAGCGTCAGTATTATATACCCCCAGTTCCTGGTGACATACCCAGTTGAAATACAAACAAGAGAATAAACGGCATGGTCAATCGAACACTGCTGGCGGTCCGGTAGCAGCCTGTGACGCCTGGGATCGTGCTAGTCGTAACTATGAAAGTGGAGTGAATGCGTACGAATAGCAGTGGGGGAAGGCGAGAGCACAAACATTGAGAAGTGGACATGGCGGCAAACCAAATGCCGGTGAATGATACGATGACGGCCTGAATGATTCATCAACCATGAGCTTCGGTGTGGTGAGGGTATGGGACTCACAAGAAGGGTTGACAACATGGCCGCAAATAATTTTATATTCTTGTCCCAGAGCACATATGTTCTGAAGACAAAAAAGCCTGAATAAATCAGATCAGCAGCACACATGTATCGCGGGGGAAGGAGAGATACATTCAGAGCAAGTGATTGATATCACTGCGAAACCTGTGAGAGGAAGGAGTAGCAGTTGGCAAGGACATGCATGCAGCATGTACCATACACGTACATGAGTAAATATCGATTGACGTCCTGCATTTCTGGCGAAGTCATTCAGTAAGCGTCGTCATCAGTGGAAGTCCGCTGCATGTTCACATACATTGGGGTTTGCGTTCGGGGCCAAGGTCACTGAAGCACACCATGTCAACTCGTGCATTATCGGAGGATTTGTGTTGGAGCTGGACGTACGATGCATGTTCGTGGTAATGAGACAAAAGGGCACATATCGTGTGATGATATAAAGGGCTTTCAATTTGGTCCAGCGTGACCGAAGCAGGAATGTCGACTTTGAACAACATGGTATCGATAGTATCAAACTGAGGCTTATCACGGAACAAGTACATCGCCTACCTCTTCGTGAAGTGAACAAACATAATCATAGATCTGGATAAAGAAGTTTAACAGCGAATAGGAATGGATCAGGACAAGCCTATATACCCAGAGCGTAGCCAGCGCCGCTGAGCTGTCGAGTGAGAACGACAAAGCAGCAGTTCAGACAGTACGCACTGTATATGTACTAGTGGCCGCACATAGTATATCTGTTATTATCTTGCCCCTGTATAAAGATAGCAACGTACCGCTAGGTACTGCAGGATCCTGGCCGCTGCGACATCGTCAGCCGAATACTCCATCTGCATTCGTTCGAGAGATAAAAAACGGTTCGCGCCACATCATGCACCTTCTTATCTCTTATGAATGAGCTAGGAACCCATCAGATGGGTATAGATATCGGGCACACTATTTGGCTTACCTTGATGACCGAACGTTGATTTACATAAAGTGAACGTGGTTTCAGGCTGCATCAGGCAGGGCGCAACTTTGAGCGCACATACCTTCTGTGCCTTACCATATGCACGCGTATCCCATCATGTACTATACAGCTCCTCCATTTTTTCACCATCAGCACAGGCCACCTGATCGTTATGTAAACATATATACCAATACATATTGCTCATCTTGTCTTTGTTCTACCTCAGCGTTGTTTTGACACTCTCGCTGAGGTATGTTTTGGCATTGGCGCTCATATAGTTACACACTGACATTGTATCTAGACCAGACTCTTCGCTCCTCTAGGTGCTTAATACAGCGTTGTTTTGACACTCTCGCTGAGACCAGACTCTTCGCTCCTCTAGCGTCTATAGCAACTTGATAAGTTTTACAGTCGGTGCCTGGCAGTTCAGAGGCGCAGATGTAAATCACACCCGCTATATGGGGTTAGGTAGAAGACGATTTCATGATATTTGTTGGTGCTGCGCACCAAAGCCCATCGAGGGGTTTCAACATTTTGCCTCTTGCAAGATTTCAATCGAAAGTAGATCTAGAACATTCCAGCCCCATCATAGAGCGCTCTAGATTACCTTTTGAATGTAATTCTACTGGTGGCAAAATTGTGGCAAAATGTCAGTTTCCCCGTTGTGTAAGGATCCGCTCCGAGAATTCGAAAATTACAAGGGACTCGTTACACCAATAAATAGGGAATGCATTGACTAGTAAGTGTAGAGGGTGTACAATATCGTTCGCGCGGCTGTCATGAGGAAGTTATCGAGGAGCCGTGGGACAGTGGCTGTAACAGGTTGGGGGTCTTACGGATGTGGCGAATCCTGCGCAGATGTCTAACATAGAGGAAATTTTCTCATTGACAATCAACCAGATTTTTTATATCCTAGTCTGATGCAGGGGTACCGGTTGGGCATAGGTGTGAGCGCTTGAGCAATCATCCGATGCGGGCGATGTACATGGCTTTTGCCGAGAGGTGGGGGATTTTGGACTTTCAGATATCAACCTCCCGAAGCTTCGGAACCCCCTACCCCTACCGTGACACCGTGACGATCACAATAATTTAACCATATATGGTAGTAGTCGGTCGCAACACAACGATTGACGAGCAGAACATGAATGCAGCGGATTGGAAAAAGCAGATAACTAACGTGGATACGGAGTGACTAAAGTGCGAGAATAAATGATGCAGGTTTGTGAAAATGAGAGAGCCATCTGATGAGAGGAAATTGGAGTGATTATATGCTGAATTATTAGACCCGGCTGAGGTCACTGAGCCAACTGACGATTGCCGAGAGAAAGAAGAATGATTGTATGCTGGATGATTAAGGTTATTAGTCGAGTTTTCAGAGTCTGACTCGGTTGAGGGGTCTGCATGCAGTGGTACTTGAAAATCTAACAGTGGTGTATGCGAGTGTCCGAATGAATTGTGGTTGGCATCAAAGACGTGTGAAGAGGGATTTGCCAGTGATCCGAGAAGTGTAGAATCATAATGTGATGGCTCATCACCATCAGGAAACCGGGAATCGTAAAAAGCCATAGGATATAAATTATAATGAATGAAAGAGGGGCAGAGTACTAAAGAGACGCGTCGACGCGTTCGAGTATATCATGTATGACGGCGCGCTCACGTGCCACTTTAAGCAATGATCACTCATTTTTGACTTGTTTGCAGGGCATTTCCCTTGCACGAACATTTCTCGTTCAAGTAATTACTTAGGTTTGTTCTGCAGTAGTTAAAACACCCCCTTTGATGTATCAAACAAATGATTCTATGAACATTTGAGGCCGCTGTGGAGAACCGCAGAACAGAAGCCTCAGTACTTCATGTGGCTATGTATTAAGGTTTTCGAGCTTACATAATGCTGAGGTCGATGTTCAGAATTAAGGTTTCCCCCACCTCTTGGCTTTTGCCGCCCGCTACTTCTTGCCAGTGGTTTTAGGTAAGCAGACTAGTCAAGATCCGTTGGATATCGAGCAACCGACGAGATCACGATGGCAGCATATACACTACCTCTCAACAAGACTCAGCTATTGTTCTTGGAGGCCCAACCGCACAATAGCACATCAGGCGAATTATCAAACCCCAGCGATCATATCGGGACAGTCGTTCAGGTCACCCTATTAAGCAGAAACGCAAGGTAACAAGACAACTGCAGGAGATAGTATTATCTTTATCCTTAGAGGGTTGACCACGTTTTATGTTCCAGTCCTTCGAAAGCAGAACTGTCCATATTTGCTATAGAGCAGCACGATATCACCGTAAGCGCCGTGACGCATGCTGGCGAGCTCGGTATCTGAAGTCACTTACATATTCAATCATTGATGTCTTGACAGAAGGCTATCGAGACACTGCTACTTGGACACGTCAATGGACCCGAGAAGCTTCCTACGCGCGTGGTCATTCGAGAAGACAGGCTACTGGGATACGTTCTTGTCGGCGGTAAGGAACTGCATTTTCTGCTTTCTCTTATTTCGTTACAAAATCGTTCAAAATCCAACATCTTTTAAACCGAACATTGAGCTAATCGTGTTCGTTAATGATTTTCAGAGCGACGAAAATGGACGTACGGACGGCGTAAACAGTTCTACTGGGGTAGACATCCGTTAAGCAGTGGCGAAGATAAATGGAAATTCTACTTCGAGACCACGAAATTGCAGGTTAACTATGCAGGACGTCGAGTCTGAAATTGTTTTGTAGATCATGACATAATGTCTATTGAACTGTCAGCAGCATCACTGTAGACCCCCAGAGTATAATTGATGCGAAGGCACCCGGCGAGACCGTCTCACCGCTACTTACGCCCACCCAGATGCATGTATGCCCTTTATCGTCGACCCTTATTACACCATCTTGCTCATACAAACTGTATGCATACACGCCCCCCCTCTCCCCGCATTCACGCAATCAAATGCTGGATGAATTGCCTATACGACAGTGTGTTTTCCTGTGCGCGTGTATCTAAAGTCTTTTACAACCAAAGACCTTCAGAACATCTTGATTTGAACATATTACATATATTCGGGCTCGTTCAGATTCCTTGTCATAAATATGGTATCCCACCGTCAGAACCATCGCGCGCGCATCTTTATCATCTCGTATTTCACCAAATCTCGGGGCCTGAAGGCGCATATATGCGTGCGCGATGTCATCAATGGCATGTATCGTTTATATCAAACCAACCGGAGCACTTAGAATATGCTGCTAGAGACGTCCACCCACCCCTGAAACAATGCAGGAGGTTCATGCCGTGCAGACCTTCCGTGGAATTGACGACGTCCTGGCTTGTATCTTCCCGGTTTGGCATGCAACTGGGAAGTGCTGCCCTGAGACTTCGTGAGTGTTTGAACAACGACTGTGGTATCAGAAAGGATGATCTTGCAGGTGGTACCCATTGTATGAGATGAAGCAGCTACACATAAGTTATCACATACCGCTGAGCGGGGTGGAGGTGCTCGGAAGTCATCTGCGCCCTTCAACACCAAAGATGGACCAGGGACGACGGAATTCAAAGTATCCTCCATGTCCAGGAAATTAAGATGGGTGGTCTCCGGACATGGATGATCCCGTTGCTCCGTTATCGCAAGTGGTTTGACATCTGGGTGTTGCTGAAGGAGGCTCCTCTGCTCCTGTATAATGGCGCTTTGCATCATGAGCAAACCGATGTATTCCTTGATTTCATTGATTTGCCCTCGAAGCGAAATTAATTGATCCTGAGGAGATATGAATGTTTTAATTAGGCGTTGGAGCTCCAAGGATTTACTGACCTCTGTACCGAGGGCAACATTGTCACGATTACTGTGCATGTCAATTTTTGCTGTAGGTCTAGTGACTAGCAAGAGAAAATGACTGGATGGTTAAGATATAGGCTGAATGAGTGAGAAATGCTTCAGGAAAGAGTGTGGTTCAGGGAATGTACAGACAATGCCTGCACAGCCTAAGGATTGCGCCTTTATATAAATGTCTGATGGCAACGCCAGGTAGAACCTCAGAAGACGCCCATTGCTGAAATGAGATTTTTGGGTTCTTGATCCTTGCAATTGCGCAGTCACTGATCATCACTGCACTGCCTACGTGGTGGCACCCGCCTCTTTAGTTGCAGATGACGGCCAATTATTACGGTAGAACGCCATGGTTGGAATTTGGTACCTCTTCTATGTGGGAATGATACCAGCAGGCAACCACCAAGAGGCTGGCCCGGTGACCTCCGCTAAAGCTAAGCGGAAAAAAGACAGGTCAACGCCGCAGCCACCGTCAATGATGAGGACACCCTTGTCACTACTCCTAAGAGGTCCCCACAGCCTGTCAGATGGTGATCCAAGTTCCTCTGCATCAAAGATTTCCTACACCGTCACATCGAGGCAGAGAGAAGTTCCCTCTAATTCCCTGAAGGAGTCCACGTCCACCGACCTTGCATCCGTTACTTTATGTGACATACATACGGAGAGATCTATCTGAATTGCTCTTGCATTGCATAGTAGGAAAAGGAAGACCGTTCAGACAGGATCGCTTACGATACTGATAACCTGAAAATAATCGTGAAAATAAGTTGGATGATGTACAAATGTTTCGTACTTTTGATGGATTAAAAACTTCAGCGAGGCTTGGAAGCTTGGCTAATATTTTTCAGGCCTCAAGCTTCAGTTGAGCTGGCGTCTTGAATTCCCTTGGGCTGCATAGCAACAAAACTTGCAGGTGATCCACTCGGAGGGCCACCATTTTGCGTAGCTTAGTCAGCAGTGTGGTAGCATTTTCAGCCCTCTTGCTCTTTGGTCTGCACCGCTCCACTGGCAGCGTACCTTGTCTTGGAAGTCAATGATTACTCTCATTTTCAACCCTGCATCTATTTTAATCTGCTTGGAGCCCTCCTGCTGCGGTCCATTAAGATCACAAGGGCAAGTTGCAACTGTCACTATTAGATTCGCTTTGACTATTGCAGCCAGCGAGTGTGCAATACCTTTCACACTCGTAGTTTTTCATTCGTTCATTGTCTCCCTGATTATGTTTATTCCAGGCTGAAACGAACGGAGCTCGACAAATCCACGAGATATGATGTTTCACGGTTATCCATCATGGAACATACACATACGTTGTGACGCCAACGAAACATCCGTTTTTTCACGTGTCAGACTATGTACGCTACCAGTGCACTCGGATTTTCGCAGGACTTGGTGCTAATCAGACTTTCTCTTTCACATGCATCCTGGTCCATCATGACGGCCTCTCAACTATCTCCCGATGCCACGTCGATCGCCGTCCGTCCTCCTCGCATCAGTTATATATTTCATATTTCTCCGACATCGCGGCTACATCTGCCACGATCAGTTTCTTTACTTCTGATTCTTTTGATCGCCGAGACGTAGATCAAATAAGTGGGAATATTATCGAAGACATATTCATACTGTGCTTTGAGGATGTCGCGAGCATTCATAGCAGTCTGCAGAAAGGTAGTGGAACGAGCTTCATGCGAGACAAATAAATGTTGCAACTTCTATCACTTGAATTCATAATACACAATCCGTACAGCGCTACATCCAGAAGCATGGCATCAACAGGGCGCAGATCTGCTCAGATGACCACATGTAGCCTCCCGTTTTCTCCCCACTGTCGGGGGCCGCCGACGTCTGCCAAGGTTCGTTGAGAACATATCTACTGACATAGTCGTTAAGCCTATTTAGCAAAAACGATACCAGGGATGTGCATTGGATATGCTTGTCCAGCCTCGGAGCCGTCATCCGGCGCTTAGTGCCAAGGTTTCATTAACGATCGACGATCCTCGAGACGGTGGTATTGGTAACGATGCCCCGGATATGGAGAACCAAAAGGTGGTCGTGCTTCTTCGAGTGGCTTCCTTGCGGCGATATGAGCCTTTTGAGGATGCTTTCCCCCACGTATTTGTTATGATAAAACTTCAACATCTAACACTCTCAGAGACAGAAGATGTGTTCTCATTAGGACTTGAATAAATTCCATCATCTATTGCCCTTGTTATAATGAAACTCTGCTCTAGCAAAGCTACTCACACTTGAGTTTTGACCTCACTGCTTCACGAGTCTGAGCATGAATGTCATAATTGGCCCTGGTCGGCTTTCGAGATGAGTCGCTCTAGATTTGTATTCGAAATCGGTATATATACTTCTAGTCTAATCAACGGACTTGGTATACATCAAGGTACATTGGGAGTACATCTAAGACAGACAGCTAAGCAATGGTTATAAATTAATAATATTAACTAAAGCTGTTAGATGTGGGTATTCTCAGGTCCAGTATGAACAAATGACTCCGCCAACAAAAAATCCGTTTCGGTCGTCCAATACCAATGTGAAGAGCGCGAGCAAAGTGCATGGTTTAAGTACAAATGACCATCGTGAATCACTCCTGATGGTCAAGCTGCAGGGGCTGAGGGTATCTATGCGCCACACAGGTTTCTGCCACTGTCCATAACTGTATCGAGCATGCGACATGTAGATGGAAACCTGGTGGCATGTGCAAAACTGAGCATGTGCGATGCAAGAAGAGACAAACGAAGTTACGAGCTGACCCTCAAAGGGTTGAGTTGCCTGAATCAGCCTGATGGACCGTTTATTAGCAACGTCGGGCGACCTAAGTATAAGCGCCGCTTACTCCAACAACCCCACGAGAGCCAAAAACGCCATGGCGAAGGTTTAGCTTGTCTTACTACTCCCAGTGTACTGTAAGGGCTCCCGGTCCCAATCTCTGCAATGATCCTGTTGTGCTTAGGTTTCTTCTTCATTGTAGCAATCCTCTGAAAGGAGATGAGTACCCGGGATCTGCAAGCGCCACGCGTAAAATGTGTACTCACATCTCGTTCTATGTCTCGGACTTTGCGCTTAGTGCGACAAAATTGCATTTCGAGGATAAGTGCCCTGTGGTCAGTCGGAGAACTTCAAGCACGATAATTATAAGGCAGAGATGTGGCTGTCATTTATTTAAACAAAGGCAACTGCTGTGGATCTACATGATTTCGCATGTTTGGCAGGATTCCTGTGGCTGTTGTAACGTCAAGCCACTGTCAGACCATCATAGCCTTGGTCCTTGGGTACTGCCACAAAGGAAATCCTAGCCTTTCCAAGAATGGGCATATATGCAGTGGACCTCCAGTCAGCATCCCTTAAAATCTCACGAGTTCCATACCCTACTTCGATTGTAACTACCACTTCGACGATTAACATCAATGGCACCACCAGATTTCAGCGCATTGTCGGTCAGTAACTTTCTTGGGCGACTGTATTCGCGAGGACTTACACGAAAGGCCAGAGGGACAGAGCATCTAAGTCCAAGAGGATCATAGCAGAGACTGTTCCAACAACACTTGACAAGAAAGAGAAAAAACCCCAAAGGCCCTGGCCATTTGGGAAACGTAACGGGGCCCCAAAATCTAGTGCTCAAAAGGTGCGTTGGGTACTATTATCTTATGGGCTCAAAGTCTCACCCGGATGAAGTGACGAGCATCATGATTTATCAACATTTATCATTCAAATTGCTTCGTGCGGCAAGAATCGGCAGTACAGCGATTAGTACATAGACCGGAGTGGCGGGAGGACAGTCACGGCCTTGACGAAGACTCGAGCGCTGTGCACATGAGGATACCCAGTTCTTTTATCCCAATTCTATAAGTCTCGGGGTTGAGTAAAGGTGGTTTATACGATACCTTATTGCCATTACAGTACATATATAATACCCGTTCTTAGGTTGATACTAAGTTCTTCATTCTTTGTACATCTTAGACGTTCTAACAACGTTTGCTTGACGCTTGACAGACACCTGAGTTTTCGGGCCCGGGTGTAGTTTTTGAGGCCTTGCACTTTTCACTCCAGCTGTGTGTAATGTAGTTTGATGCTTCGGAAGCTTTAAGCTTAAGCACCAATTTTAAATTCTGAGAACGGTACATCACTGGCCTGGCAGAGGCTGGTGGGCTGTGGCACCTCCTGGACTTCCGATAAACTGGATTGTTCATGCTTGAAATTCTATTGTATCTACCCACAACCTGAACCCGTCAAACTCGGATGCTGGAGCTGCATGACCTCACTCCCTGGGAAAGCAAGCAGGGTACGAGTGGGCGGAAGAGCTAGCGGGAGTGTTCTTGAAGCTTGGTTTCAGTAGGTCGAGGGTCGAAATCTGAGATGCTTTGGTCACAACGTCAGTTGACTTGCATAGCCCACATTACCACGAGTGTGAGCATATCTTGAGCTCGGACCTTGTCGGGTGTCACATGCATGTCTCACAAATTCTATTATAGAACGGTAAGCATAGCTCAGATATCACATCCCTGGAGCATTTACTTCAATACACGGTCCTAAAGGAAGACGGTTCCGATCAACTTCAAAGTACGCACCATACACGCATAACGGCCCGTCTGGGAGATTTGTTTTCGGGATCCAAGATGGACAATTACAATTATCCTACATCTCATCGTGGATGAAGAGAAAAGCTATGTAATTACCCAGTCGATGAGCCGCATCACCTGTAGTGGAATAATTTATCGACGCAAGACAAGATATAATCGGAATCCCCTCCAAACGTCTACAGCCCACGAGCCTCAAGACGACTACGGAAGATCTTCTGAAAGTGCGGGACATACTCAAAGTCTAAGAGCGTCGTGTGTTCCCCAGGCACCTCAATATATGATACATCACCGCGGCTAAAGCCAGACCATGCCTCGCCGCGGCTCCAACCAGTCCATGGCTTGAGCTGGTCATTGAGCCAGTCAACGTTGGATCCGGCAAAGGGAGTTGTATAGAAAACATCGATTGCGGCTGGCGAGTATATGTGATCAAGCGGTTCAGTGAGAAAGTGAACAACTTACAAACTGAGCCTGATGGGATGTAGTCTAGTCCGCAATTGATGAGAGACTTGGCGACGTCCGTCCATTTTTCAAACTTCTCAAGCGTCAGCTGGAGCTCGGCGATACGTTCAGGAGGCGACAGCTTCCATACGAAGTCGAGCTGCTCCTGTCTCGCGAGCAGTCTCAGGGAAGGAGGCGGATCATCAGCATAATGTTTCGACACGAAACCGAGGAAGGCCGCCAAGTGGAGCAAGGCGGCCGTCCAATCAAGCTCATGCATGCGGTTGGAGATATTAGGAGGAATGTTGATGGGAGCGAATAACTTCACTTCTTCGCCCATGGCCTCGAGCCGCTTGGCAACTTCAAACGCGACAACACCGCCGTAACTGTAGCCCGCGATGGCGTATGGTCCCGTCGGCTGAGTCCTCTTGGCTGCTGCAGCATAACAAGAAACCATCTCATCCATGGAGGTGAAGAAAGGGTGGCCGGGTTCGAAGCCACGAGCACGGAACGCATAGAAGGGACGCTCATTCTGGAAGTATTTGGCAAGATTGACGAAAATGAGGACCTCTCCGACACCAGGGTGAACGAAGAAGATTGGTGTCTTATTTCCAGTCACAGAAAGGGGAACGATGGGGTCGTACTCCTCAGTCTGGGTGCCCTTGGAGAGCAAGGAGTTGACGTAGTTGGCCAGGCTCGAGAGAACGGGGTGCTTCAGGATTTGGATGGCAGGGATGTCAGGCAGGCCGAAGTATTCCTCTCCTTCGCGCTTGAGCCTGGGTTTTGTGTATCAGCGAACGTCGTTTGAAAGCGGAAACAGATATATTCACCTGATTGCATCAAGAGAAGTACCACCGATCTCGAAGAAGTTGTCGCTCACCGACACCTCGCTTTCTGCGAGGTTGAATATGCCAGCATATATCTTAGCAAACGCCTTTTCCGCATCGGTGGATGGGGCAATGAAGGAAACGCTGCGTGCCTCACTGAGAAGCTCCTCAGAGCGGGCGACGTGTTTCGCAAGCTGACCTTGCTTGAACAGACTCATGAGACGCGCACGAGATAGTTTTCCGAGAGTAGTCTTCTCCATCTGGTTCACAGGGATGGGGATGATGAACTGAGGTGGCAGGGTGATCATCTTCACACAGATATCCCGCAGGACACGGTGCGTAGCAAAGAGCTTGGTGGAGGCATCTGCTCCACCGAGGTCGAAAGTTGGAGAGTAGAAAATGATGAAGCCTTCAGTTTCCTGGCCAGGAGCGCGGTAGGGAGCAGCAGCGAGGAACGAGTGCATGACCCCTTCAACGGTCTGGAGGTTGGCTTCGAGCTCAGGGATACCGTATGAGACACCATAGACGATGATGGTGTCCTTGATACGACCGCCAAGACGCATGACACCATTCTCGATAATGCCAACATCGCCAGTGCGGTACCAGCCACCCTCAACAAAGCTAGATGACGTAACCTCAGCATTGTTGTAGTAGCGTACAAAGACCATCGGTCCACGAATCTGGAGTTCGCCGCTCTCACCGTTGGGGCGCAGGGTGGCGCCATCTGCGGGGTCCACGATGCGCATCTCGCAACCATTTATGGGACATCCGAGATCAAGGAACTCGCGAGCATGCCCGGTTGTGAGGACATCTACAGGGTAGTTGTAAATACATCCGGCACTGCAAAGGCCCATCAGCTGATATCAATATGCTTGAAGCATCCTTACCAAGTTTCTGTCATTCCAAACCCAGAGGCAATCACAAAGGACACGGCAGAGGGGTTCTTGCTAAACCTTTTCATCATAGTAACAAAGGCTTGCGCGGTCTTGGTAACAATGGCTTCACCTCCACTGTTAATCCGCTTGATAGAGGACAGGTCGAAGGACCCGAAGAGGTCGGTGCGCTTCTCCAGATCACGAGTGAGCTTGGAGAGCAGGAAGTTCGGGGCGTAAGCCAGTTCGAGTGACTAAAGTAGAATGATAAGATGCACGTTAAGCTGTGGTTCAGTGTTGGCATACTTTTTCGTCGATCAGACGGAGCAGTCGAAGCGGATCAGTAATAATAACAGATGCATGCACGTGGAGTTGCGAAGCACCATATAGCAGAGGTGTGATGTGGAATTCCAACGATCCCCCCACGTGATCAAATCCGATCCCTGATTGTCATGATCAATTCCAGAAGAAAGTCTAAATGATGTGCGCCTTACAGTTCAAGACTTGAGATTCGGAAGTTAGGCCGTAGTTTTGCCCCTGTGCACGGCATGCAGCAAGGATGGTACGGTGCGTGTGAACAACCGCTTTCGAGAACCCAGTTGACCCTGAGGTCAGAAACAGCATGGCATCGTCGTCCGGCTTGGCTTCATATGCGACCCAGTCAGCTGCGACGGTAAATTTCTTTCCTGATGATTTTACTTCGGAGAATAAGTGAACCTCCAGACCAGGAATGGAGGTGATCTGCTCAGCCCCAAGCTCGCTGGTCAGCCAAGTTGCAGACCCGAACATTTCCTTTAGATGCGCGACATGGGCCTCCTTGTGCGCTTGTTGTGCGCTAAGCGCGGGCTGTAAGCAGGGCAGATAGCCAGCCAGAAGACACGCCCAGACAGCAGCCATGTTATCTTCATGCTCCGTCAGGTACACGACAATAATTGAGCCTGTGGGTTTGCCCAACTCGAGCATAGCCCGTGCAAGGTTGCGAACATATTGGTTGAACGCGCTGAAGGTCTTCGTCTGAATTGAGGAGTCATGCGCGGAGGAGGTTACGAAGCCAAGCTCATGTAACGGATACCGGTCAACAGCTTGAGCGATGACGTCGTGGAGAGTATTGGGTGTGGTAACAAAGTCAGTGGTTGGATTGGGGGAGACTGTGACAGGCGCCATTGTGAGCTGAGTCTCAGGCTATATTATAAAGCAGTGATTACGAAGAAGGTTGGAAAAAGGTGTCTAGGACGTCGAGTACTTGCCGACTTTCTTATACACACTGTAAAACATACCATTGACTGCTTTAAGGCAAGTGAGAATTCTCGCTGGCGAGTGACCTGATTCCAATTGATCGGATCTTCGACTGAAAGATGTTACTCTGTACTAGGGAGATAGCTGTCCGTAGTAGTGGTTCGTCACCCAGCGGCCACGTCAACCGGAGTTGATTTCAGACACGGTTGAGGACATCGAGGGCTTTGATGACAGAAGGGTTGACTACATCGAGCAAGTGACAAGCTGGCACAGAGATACCGACAATATTTTGTGTGCTGGCGATCATCCCTGGAACAACAGAGAGGAGCCTGTCAGGTACCAAGATGTAGTAGTACTTAATTACCCAACTGTAGTACCTGCTTGCCCGGGGTTGGTCTGACATTTAAATTGAATCAAGCATGCACAAATAAACCCGGCTGCGCATATAGATGAGCCTGTCGCGAGTGCTTGGGCACCATATAGTCTCCCGTACGGGCCAATATGTAGGAAGACACCAACAACGGTGAGTTATGGCCTTCGACAAGGGTTCGGGATCAATAATGGGCGCTACACACGTTCGTCAAATATCTTGATCATCGTGGCAGCCGCCTGTGCGTGCCAATCCACCACGTTCCTCGTCCTTTTTGCACATAGAGACATCCAAAGACCTATGCCCAGTCGGGCTTACTCAATGAATGAAGACAATCCTTCTCGGAAGAAACGCTGGAGGTGGCTGAAACAAATTCATTCGGACCTTGAAGGTCCGAATGACTTTGCGGCGATGCCACCAAAGGTATGCCAGGCATCAAGGATGTCTTAGGAATGGTCCAACATATTGCCTCAGCAACTAACAACATACAGTCCATTCCCACTACAATAGACACGTTTTCCGCGAGTCTTGTACCCTTGAAGTTGAACTCTACCGCTAACGGGCTTGCAGATGTACAGGTTTTTGTCTCTATTTTTCACGTGGCTAACTTTTGCGCGTAGCTCCATCCTTATACGAAGATGGCCTCCACTTGCGCGGCCAGGGTGTGCCTTTTTCAATATCACCGGCTTCGCATGTCAACGAGATTCTGGTGAAAGATGATTCTCGATCAGGCAAAACGCGATGATGATGTTTGACATCTGAATCTGCTCACGAAGTCTACACTTTCATCAAAGAAGATAAAGCACTAAGATCCAATCCATGCTACCAATATACGGTAAAATTGTGTGACAGATGCTAGAGTGTGCCGATTGTCCGTCACCCCGAGACAAAGAACGCCTGCGAGTCTTAATGAATGTGCACCTAGTGTGAATACATCGTATCACTTGTAACGACAACAAGATGTACACTAGCATAGCCCATCCAATAGCTATATACTAACACTGATCTACCGCCGCGCGTATGCTCTATTAATATTAACGTCATCTTGAAGCGAGTAAGTACACTTGCCAAAGGCGGGTATCACTGATTTGCTTCTGCTTCTGCCGGATAACCACGTTCAGTAACCTCAGTCATATCATCGATCGATCGACATATAGAAGAATCTATGGTTCACCTTCCACCTCGGGTCTTCCTTAGGTTCGCCACGCTATGGAAATTTCTCAAGAGGCTCTCGAATGGACTTCCCTCTATCTCCCTGACCTTGTTCCGGCGCCTGTGTGGTGGTCTGTTGAACGTCCTACATTCCTTCTTTTCTCGGAACTCCATACGTTCAATTCTAAGTATTTTCCGACTAGCTGGCGGTCTTAGCACTCAGTCAGATACCCCGGCGGGATTCGCTTCAAGCAGTCTCCCAGGTGTTCCAACAGCGCCTACCAATACATCTGGTATGTTGTTTGTCGGTAGTCGACCAATCCATCCTTGCATGACTCATAAAGTTCTGCGACAGTCAATATTGCACGCAGTTCGACACCCGTTACTATGCCTTCCTTTGTACTGCCAGTAGCTATCGGTCTTCAGTCGCAGTCACATCAACATGCGCCTCCAGTTATAACAGCTCGCCCCCGCCGTAAAGTTCCATTTGTGGCTTCAACTGTTCAGAGATATACAAAGGATATGCAAATGTAAGTTGTTCCTCGTGCCCCCCCACGGTGGCAGTTTATTGAGTAATATTCACTGTATAGCAAGTCTTCCGGCGGAATAGAAAGTATCCAGCCTGTCGTAAGACAGTACCCCAAGTAAGTAGTAGATATTCTGGTAAACGATGCCCATCTAATGCTATGCGATTGAGACGTCAATTGCCTGCTGGCACTGGTTGGGAAGCGCATGTCCATCCCGAGGGCACCCTGTATTTCTATCATCCAGTGAAGGTCGGCTCATCTTCCTGGTGTGGCTCACAGGACTTGATTGGTTTAATTAGAGGGTCTTCACTGATACCAACGTTCAAGTGCAGGCATTTATCAACGACATGAACGACTGCGCAGATGATTTGCTCGCTCTTGCCAGGAGCTGTGGTATTGTCCTAACGAGTGACATTGAACTGACCCTGGAGCTCGGCATAGATCCGGATTCCGGAGAACGAGTTTGCAGTTACTATTTTTCTGACCGTGCCGAGCGTACCCTTTTCTGGCTCCATGAATTAGACACCGAAGATCTTTTTGATGGGGTTAGAGGGGTCAGGAATCACAGCCATATCCGTAAGTTTCAGCCCAATGTCAGGATAGCATGAAATCGACTTCCTACTACAGGTTATGTCATTCAATTCCAGTACTGGTAAATGCTGTTCTTGTGTGAGTTGTCTTTCATGCAATGATCTCGAGATAATGTACTGATCGACTCCTCATACTGTATTAGTATTGCTGTTCAAGCTAGCAATTCAATTGCTATAGGGTGCACTGTGAGCTCTACCCTAACAACAGAGAGATAGAATCGCAAAATGGACTCCTTATGGAACTCAGAGAAATTATTGTGCACGCTAGTGCAGGTCAAATCACTCCAATTTGTCTTTATTTAATTGTACTCATGTGTCCGCCTAGACGTCATCACGTCCGACAAGTCATTGTCACCCTTTGGGGGTGAAGAGCTATCAAAAATACTCGACTTAATCAATCATCTTCAAGGTACGCAAAAGTATACAATATAGCTTACTCAAATTAAACGCACATGTGACACAACAGAAACCACTTCAAAAGAATGTCGCCCCTACTCCATGTGTGTCATTGGTATGTCTTTGACACTTGAAATTTGCATGCTTTCCTCGTCTCAAATATTCTGATTTCCTCTTAGCACGATTTATGCAATACTTTGGTACGGTTGGCCATTGCATCAATATTTTTGTGCACTTATCATTCAGGAACAGCCCGAGCCAAATTCTTCAACTTCTGTGGTCAACCTTGTGCACGTTTAGCAGCTGACCAGTCAATATATCTCACGAATGATGAGCACATGGTGACGTCTGTAATGTCACGGATAGTGCAGCTTCTATTTTTCGGTGCTCCCCATGCTCAGATGACGGAACTGCAAAGAGTCTGGGTGGATAAAAGTACAAGTTCACCCCGATGGAAAGATTTCAACGACAAGCTCAGCAGGGAATGGATCTCTATCACAATATATGTGCGATGTCATTTACTTTACTCTCTATGTCTGCTGTTCTAACCGGGCTGTTTGCACAGTCGACAGTGATGTTAACTGTGGACCTCAGTTTTCTCACAGTGCCTAGTGTAAACGCCCAAACTTCGCAATCCGTTGCCATTATTGCGGCTTATCTATCAACATTCTGCGTAGTTGGATCTTCGGTTGTGTCCATTTTACTCGCTGGACAGAACCGCAAATATGGCAACGTGTCTGCCAATAACGCTGTATGAGATGCCTCTACCATGGACTGTGCTCGCATTAACAATCGTTGTGCAGGTCGTATTTCTCACCAGGATGACAAATTCAATATTTGGTGACAGAGCGCTCGCGATTTTACATAGTCTTCCGTACGCACTGCTTATGTGGGGGTGAGTACTCTTCATCCAACTATGCCTTCCGATGCTCAGAGTATCGCCGAGTCAGGATGACATGCTTCGTCATCGCATTTTCCTTCCTGGTGTTTAAATCTACATCCGTCATACTGCTAGGAATAGCGGGATGTGGTTTGTTGATTGTCATCTCGCTCACTTTGTGGCCGATTTGGGCTGCGATAGATTATCGTGGTTTGAGTTGGCTTCGTGAACTACTAACTAGACACTGATCCGGATAGCTGGGCGCACATACCCTGGCGTACTTGACGATTTGTAGATTCCATATATTCACTGTTTATAAGAATTGAGCGAGGCTTCGATGAAGTTTGTATATTGCAAGGTCTAAAATCTGACCAAATATGCTCACCGCCCTCAAAGTACTCGTCAATCCCTCTAGCACCCCAGCTCGCAATCAAGAATTCCCTCTGAGAACTCTTGCTTCAAACTCTGTAATTGAAAACGTGGGCGATGCAGTCGCATATGACTATCCCTGTGCTCTCCGAGTCACCGACCTCAATCTGGCGGTGCATATTTTATCTTTTATCTCTGCTTTAGGTGTTCACTAACGGAGCCCCAGTTGAGCAGTCCAATCAAAGGACGGTATTTATTAATGTGCCTGAGCCTACAATCAGCGCAGATCTATGTTGGCCGAATGTAGCTGCTGCATTCACACTTGTTACGTGTTCTCTCCCCTGTCGGGCGCCGCCAAGACTCGTTGAAGCCTCAGATAAGACTTTGAGCTTGACATCTGGCAAATATGACAGCGGGAATGTGCTTAGAATTTCAGCCTGTTGACGCTGAGCCGTCATGCTCTCAATGCCAAGATACTGATGACTCTCGAGTCGGTAGTATTGATGACGACGTGCCCGATGTCGCGGTCGCGTTCCGGTGGCTTCGGGCAAACGTTCGTGACCTCTCAAGTGACCTCTGACGGTGATCCACATTGAGGAACGGCGATAAACACTGAGGATAAGCCTTTACACCACGTATTTGCCTTCATGAAGCTTCAACGTCTATGACCCTCAGGCCCAGGGATCGGAAGAACTATCTGTTGCTGGAACATCAAAAAAACACACCACCTTTCACGTCCAAGTCGGAGATGAAGAGGATCAACAATCATATCAATATGTTATTTTTATTATCATCAACCCGGAGCCGAAGCCGGCACCAAGGCAAACATAGGAAACAACTGTATCTTACTCCACCCGTTAAACCCCACCCATCCCACCAGACGTAGAATCTAATACAAATGTGGTAACATGTCATTCAAAATCAAAATGGAAGAAGAGACATAGTCTGTTGAGGACCAATTGCTCAACACTTAGACGTTGGAAGCGGCAGTAATGAGAGGAGGGAGGCGGATGAATGAGAAGGTGGTTTGTTGTGTCCAGAAGAGCGAGAGGGCGCCGTAGTATGCACCGAAAGAAGCGATGATACCCAGGGCACCACCTGCAGTTGCCAATGCCGGGATGCCTGCGTATTGTACGTCAGATAGGATACAGAACTAGAGGGGTGAAAACGCACCTGTGAAAGCGTTTGCGGAAAGACAAGTGAGCGCGCAGACGGTGAACCCGAGCGTTGCGACGATTGGGGCAGTTGTGCGGATTGCACCAAGGCTGTGAAAATTATTAGAGCTGTGTCCACATAGCATACTTCCTTAGACTCACAGGAAGACAAACGTAATCAAGTCCCAGATGGCAAGGTAGATCCCGACTGCATTGTAGAACTCCTGTCCGACAACCCCGTCAACGGTGTATGCAGCCCTAAAAGGTGTGTTAGGGAGGACACGTATCAATGCCAGGCAACTTACGCAATGCCAATTTGAGGCAGGTAGAGAGCGCCATATGATAAGTTGAAACCTCCGTAGGTAGTAAAAACTGTTGCGCTGAACGTGTTACTATAGAAAAATCTCAGTGGTAGCTCCTCCATACACAGGCCAGAATCATACCCAAGGAACATTTCCCACATGCCCACCAGTGTTTGTGAGATACCACCGTAGCTGAAAATGACTAGGTCAAAATCAGGATCATTTGTGAATAATGAAAACTCACAAGGTGGCGAAAACCAAGACCAAGCTGGCTGAGTGATTAAGGTCCTTGGCGGCGAGCGTCAGGATCGATGAGCACAGGAAGACAGTACCGTAGGCCAGCATGCCCAAAGGTGCCTGGAACCCAATTAAATGATGTCGACATAGTATTAGTAAAGCATGAAAGACGTACAGGGTTACCGTATGTCCTCTGGAAAGGCTGCATCTGCGGGGCAGGGGGTGTAGGGGTGTCCATGTTGACAGTCTGGACATAGTAGTTGTCCCTTGGGACCTCCTTTTCGGTAACAGAGTTCGAAGACATGACTAGATTACCGGTGCTGACTTGTGGTACTATGATCCTTCAGAGAGCGGGGACAGGTCGGTGTCCACATGTACTTCAGTCCTTTATACAAGGGCTGGAATATCTCCGTTCGCGTATGGAGTGCCAATCGCACGCACACCGCTGCAGTGAATAACGTGATTAAGTTCTAATCTGAGTGAGGGAGTGAATCCTGTTACTATAGAATTCGAAGACCGGTGACTGTGACTTCCAGGAACTGATCCAAAAGATGTACATACTGTTCAGTTCTCACTCACGATCCAACTACTTCCGGTTATCTCGCGCAGAGCTCCGAGGAAGAGTTCCGAGGAAGAGTCTCCACTGGAAAAACATGATCGCGGGATATGTTTTTGGCTATATGATTTTTTATTGAATTCGGAATTCTGTTCCATTTAGCGTTGCAGCCGCGGGCACCGTCCAGTTCAGGGTGTGCTAGTTGTGTGTATTGAAGGAAAGGAAACTTTTCTTCTACTGATCTACCTAGTAAGGAAGACTGTCAGTCACGACTGTTTCGGGATTCTATTAGGAACATGGTTGCGCCACTGCGGGCGCTGCTGTTGCTGTAGTTGTTAAGATGGTGGCTTGATGGCCGTGAAAGTCAAAGAAATGATTGATGTTGACGCCTGTCCAAGTTTGGGTTTTAATAATGCCCACGACATCCCAGGCGATAACGAGTTGCCTGAATTTTAACTTTTTGAGGTTACATAGCAAATCCTCAATCATTGTTCATCGCTGCCATTATCCTTCATAACAAATATTTGAAGGTTGTCGTCTAGCCATGGCTTTTCGAGCCGCGAGGTTGTGTCACTTTTTCGCTTACTCGGTGGGAGCTTCAAGTTGGTTCGTGCTGCAAAAATCAACCCTGGAATGATAACGTTGTAAACGCACGCTATCTTTAGCTCGAGAGCCGGTGACTGTGAGTTTTTTAAGTCACCTTGGTGTCTTATTTCGGTTTTCTGGAGGAACGATTCACACACCCACAGTAAACATGCAGGTCCTCCGATGCGCCACCCAGCAGGTGGCAAGAGGGAGCAGAAGACTGAAGGTTTGAATTCGGCTCGACGTGACCACATGCCAGGATAGCTATGCACACTCACCTGTCCAGCAAAATACACCTTCTAGACAAACATCTTCTCGCGTAAATGGTACGCTGCATTGGACCGTCCGATATACATTAGACTTGAGTAGCCCTTCATAATGGCCTTTAAGTCTATTCCATGTGGTTGCAGCTCACATCCGTTTTACACTGAGATCCGGATGGACACTTAAACTGCCAAACTGCCTTTTGAGTTTGCAACGGCACCAGTATGCATCCACTGGCAGTGGGTACAAGTTGGGTACGTGCGAAGTCCTCGGACTCGGGTTAATTTGGGGTGCAAGATGCATATGCTTGCGACCACACAAAAATAACTCCTATGTCCGATTGCTCAGTGGACAACAAAATCAAGGGAGTATCACCTGGCAGGGAGACCAAAGTGCTGTGCACTCATATGGACCTTGTTGACATTGTAGCAACAGCGACCAAGCCCGTGACCGTCGAATAATTTTGTGTAGCTTTCACGACTTGTTGAGCCATTGCATGCGGACAACTGGAAATACCCATGTATGCACTCAGCACACACTGAGGCACTACTAGTACTTGGCCCGCCCAAATTCTTTATTCATCATAAAAAGCAATTTTCCTTTTGTTCTCGAGGTGGCCTTTCGTACGTGCGTGTTGCCACACAAAAATGCAGATTGTTAAACGCCGGTAACGTGCCTCGTGATCTGAGCGAGAAATATCGCACACAGTGAAATGCCAGACATATGACGGCCGAAAAGGTTTTCAAAGTTATGTCCTTCCGGTACGAAGAATTTACTAGATTACGCTAAATTTTTTATCAACGATCATATTTCAGCAAGTTTTTGGACACCAACCGGCGACTACTTATGAATGATTCGTCGTGAGGCTATAAGGTCAGAAGAGGTAATAACAATAGACATTACTTCACTCAAAGACATCAATCATGCCGGTTCGGTAGTCTCCCATAGTCGTACCTTGATAAACAGAAGACACGCCCCTTGTTTTTGTGGGGATAGCTCGCGCGAAGTAACTCACCCAAATGGTTCAAAAAACACGCACCAACTGTTCTCGAAATGTCACATAAGTAGTAGAAAAAAGCTTCAGGCGACTTGACTGCATGATTTTGACCGTCATCTCATAAGATATCGAGGGTCAAGAACTTGTTGGTTCAGTTAGTTTTCAGTGTCACGGTTGAACCCGCCGAGTTACGTACATCTTACGTAAATATCAGGCCTTGAATTCAACTTCCGCGACTAGTCATGATAGACGCGCGCTCTCTGTGTTGGTCCTCAGTTGGAGATATCCAAGACTCCAAGCGATTTCTTCAACAATGGCCTCAATTCTTCGGTTGTACAAGTAGGCGGCTTCAATTTCACCTTCTCGGTTTTGCTTCCTCAAGTATTCCAGTGCCGCTCTCATCCGAAGACCCATGCTCGCACAGTCCGCCACTGCCGCCTTTTTATTTGGTGCAGGTGATGTGATCGCCCAGCAAGTCATCGAGCGTCAGGGAAAGAATCATGATGTGAGTGTCAGTACTATTACAGGAGG